>AYEL01064425.1:0-36816 GCA_000484575.1 Olivierus martensii
TTTTTTTTGAATAAGTAATGCTATAATTTTACATTTAAAATGAATAAATCAATAAAAAAAGTATATATTATAAAATAATTTGGATAAAAAACTTTTAAGCTTAATTTCAAGGGATAATAACCAAATAGATCCTAATACTGTCTAAAAACTCTTGATTATAATAGAAATTATTATTTAAAATTATTAAAATTTTATTATAATCAAGGATTTTTAGACAATATAGGATCTAATTTGGAAAATGTTTAACCAATTTTACATCATGAATAATTTTTCTATTACAGCTCACTAGTATTTCCAAATGCTTTACTAAGAGATTCATAACCATTTTAGATAAAGTAATGAATTCCACAGTAATTAAAAAACTTTCTTTTGTTAAATAAAAATAAAGTATTATAACAGGCCATCAGGATAAATATGAATTATAAATCAGTTTTATTTGGATGTGATAACTGAATAAATTATAATAATTTTAAAATTAAATTAATATATTTACTTGAACATTCCACAAGAAATCCAATCTAGCTGTCCATTCAACCTGCCTTCCATGAATTAAAACAGCAAGCATAAAATGAATAATAACAATTACGCCTATAATATGATGAGGTATATCTGAACTGTTTTAAAAAATTTCATTAAACATATAATATGTATTTAATAAAAATTTTCATTCATTAGTGTATACTACTTACTCAATTCTTCGATCATAACAATTAAATAATTCAGTATGAGTCATTTCTATCATCAATAAAAATATAGCAGTCATTGGTAGAAGTAACATTGCTTTAACTAGATTAGGCATCCTTAGAAACACAACTAAAGGAAAAAATGTTATCACACAAGTCAATACTATATAATTAGGCAGTGGGCAAATCTTGTATTCACTAAGAATTGAAGCCTGTATTATATCTGTAGAATTTATATATGGAACTGCTTCAGTGATACAAGAAAACTGAAAGATAATTTATAATAATTTCATATTTATTTATTTCAAAATTTAATTGAAAATAAATTTGATAATTTAAAAAAAATACTGAAACCCTTATAATATGGATGTAAAAATATTCAACCAAAATAACAATGACTCAAAACATTCATTTTTTTGTATTAAACTATATTTTAAAATTTACAAGGGGAAAAAATCTCGTATTTTAAAATCAATGCTAAGATGAATATGGTATTTTAGTAATAATCAATCAAAATTTTGTATGACAATTATCTATAAAAAAATTAAAAATTTTAAAATTTGAATAATTTTAATATTTATGCCATTTAAAATGTATAATTTATATTGGTGATTGAATAAAAGTACAGTTGGGATCTAATAGATCCCCAACTGTACTTTTGTACAAAACTAGTTATCAGTTTCCTATGTCAGGAACGCGAACTCTAGGCGTGAAACTATTTCTGACTGATTCTGACACCTTGTTCGTGATTTATGACTTACGACCAAACTTTTCACGCAAATCTTCTAGCTAGTAAAGAATTTTTTTTAACAAACCGAATACAAGTAGAATATAAGATCAATGTTGAAATATGTTAAATTTGTATATTTAAATATGTAAGATAGAATAGTTGACGAGAAGATAAAGCTATTTTTTGGAAGATTTGAAGTGTAAATTGTTATATTCTTGGTAATTTATCATTTGGTATTTAAAAAAAAAAAAAATGATCTGGCAATGGAATGTTCTTTATGCACTTTATGAACAATTTTTTTTTTAATTCATATTTTATTTAGGTTATATCTATTAATGTAGTCTAAATAAAATATAAATTAAAAATACCGAAATGTGTTCTAAAACACACTTCGGTATTTATAATTCATATTTCGATGAATTTTAATATTCTTCCTCTTGAAAGTTTCATTTAAAAAACGTGTATAGAAAGGCAAATGCATCGTTTCATGGCATTCTTGTATGTGAAAATTTTTGGAATTTCTTCTATTTCTAATCGGGAACTCATAGAAGCCTAAAGCTAACTGGACAACAGAAGTTGGTGTCTTAATCTGAGAAAAGAACCGCAATCTTATTTAATGTATAGTGCAATAAAACTAACTGATAGTCGAGAGCAATTTTGGATTTCTGCCTGAGGCATCTAAATACTTTTTGGTTACATTGAAAGAGCATGTGCAGACTAATACTATGAATTTCATCTTACGATAGATAAACAAGTTAAAAAACAAACAGTTCTTTTCAAGTCGTGAATAAATACGAAAAATAAATAAATAAATGCATTATATAGTTTATTTATAGACGAAGTAAGCTATAAACATCACTTTTATAAATTACTATAATGTACATAAAAAGCATGCATTATAAGCGACATATTATAACAATAATTTTGGAAGAAAAACGATGTTGCATTTTATGATACAAATAAATTAGAAAATTAATTATGTATTAAAACTAAAATTTTTTTAGATTTATTTTTAGAATTTAATTTTATATTCTTGCAGTATAACGTTTACTTTACGAATAAATTATTTTATAATGGATGAATGAAATTTATTAAAATTTTTAACTAGTGTAAATAGTAAATTTCTTCAAATTTATTGTGCAAATAATTTATTTTACTATTTTTTAAATTCTAGAATAAAAAGTAAAAAAATGTGTTCGTGCTATTTTTAAAACAGATTTCAATTAGTAATTTATTTACCAATAATATTATTAAATATTTATTATTTTTCTTAATAAAAACAATCCAATCGAAAAATATTTAAAACAAACCTTGGGTTCCTGCTGTATCGGAACCCAAGGTTTCACTTTAACAAGGACAACAGTTATTACAATATTTTAAGATAATTTTTGAAATAGCGAAAGTGTACGTGAGTGAAATTTCTAATTAATACACAGACCTACATTTATTAATCGTTAAGGGAATTTCCAGTAATAAATCAAGATTTACCCCATTACATAAAATCGCAAAAGATGAAATTTTGTATGACTCGTGTCACTCTATTCTTTAACGCATAGAGTTGATTGCCAAACAAATCCCCTAAGATAGATTAAAACAATATTATTGCCAAATATTGCAAATAACAATAATGAATATTTATAATCAGTTCTTTAATACAAGTCACTGTGCTTGAATTATTCACATCTGATTAAAGACATTTATCACTAGCATTCTTTTATCATATACCATAATCAAAATAAATTAAGGAAAAAAAATAACATGCATAAAAAATATAAATTATAAATTAAACATTTAAATAATTAAAATTAGATCTACTTTCAGAAAATAGAAAAAAAATCGAAATTATATTTAACTTGAAAAAAAGGAAAATATCGACTTAGAAATAATAATCAACCAAGCAATAAATCTAATAAGGTAGCTAGATCTTAAAGAAAAAAATATATATATAAATTCTAAAAAATTTTCCCGTGAATTAATTTCTAATTTGTTTTTATTTAAATAAATTACATCAGTGGATTTTATGGATCGCTTCTAAAGCGGAAACAATTGAGAAAATGGATCATCTTCCGGACGTTATTAAAGTTTCAGGCTCTGTAATAAAACATGATATCAAACAAATATACAGTAGTGCAATACTATCAATATGTAAACTTTGCTGGAAACACAAACGCTTTAATATTCTATTATTTTCTTTATTTTTTAATAAAATTTACAAATCTTTTGCACTTCAACCGCATACATTTCTTTTGTGAATGACAAAATATATTTATAAAAATTTATCGTATTTTTTTTTTCTTCACACTTGTTTGCAAAATTTAACAAATCCATTTAAATATCATAATCAATAAAAAACAATCTACTGTTTTCCCGCATGTGCTTGTTATATTTCCACATATTTAACCTTCAACAACAACAAACACTTCGTCAATGGAATTCCACCCGACGAATTTTTTCTTCTTGAATTTTCTTTTCGTTTATTTTAATAAACACATCTCCACAAAATTTTGAATTTATTCGTGAATTATTCACATCATATTGAAAATAAAATAGAAAAATTTATTTAATTTTAATAAATATATTTAAGTATTTGCCTAAATAAATATAATTAAAAAATTTATAAATAAATTTCATTTCTTTTATACCTAACGAAACTGTTATAAAAAAAAAGAATTAATAAAGTGGTATAATAGAAAAATCCATCTTGAGACGTTGCTTTAAAACTACTGTATTAAATTATAGGATTTTATCGCGATACCAACTGATGCCTGTTACTAACAGGCCAGACGCAATGGAGACAATCCAGAGTTAAGGATTGGAGTTTGACGGGTCGAGTTCATACTACTACAAAAATTTTTCCGGTATGCGATTCACTTAAGATTTTCTAATCTGTTCAAAACAAAACAAAAAAATAATCTCTTAGGCCGGATAGCCAATCGAAAATAAATAAAACTTGTATTTATAAATAAAAATTCAGAATTCATTAACTTTATAATAATTCGCGCAAAAAATCGATCAGAGAATTTTTTATTTCTAATATTTTATAACGACAAGTTATCCTACGCATTGTGTAATAAAATAACTTATTTTCCTTCCGTTTTACCTAGAATTTTTGACGGAAATAATGTCAAAAGTTTTAACTGCTTTTTCCCCCTTCATAAATACAGTACTACATTTTTATCTTAAAATTTGATTTTCTTTTCATTATGCATACGACATTAATAAATCTGCATCTTTTGTTTCGATAAAAATTCAAGTGTAATTTTATATATATTCTTCATAAAGTGTCATCGTCTTAATACTGCGGTTGACAACAAATGATGATATATCGCCAACATATTTGAGATTTTAGAGAATAACAACTCTAATCCGAACTGAAAAAGTTTTTCTGCTCGTTATCTAACGAATAAATTTTAGATAATAAAAAATAATAATAATACCGACATATGCGATCATCTTTCTTTCAAAGTCATTGTTTATGATTTAATTTTTTTAAAAAATTAAAAATTCAAATTTTAATTCTTTACACATTTTAAAATTTATTTAAAAATTATTCCAAATTTTTTCTTCTTTTATATGATAAATTTTTCTCAGAGTTAATATTCAACGGCATTTCAGAAGCATGAATAAACTATAACAGTATGCAAATTTCAATTTAAAAAAAATCATTTTCGAATACTGTATGTATTATATGCACATTTATCATATTTTCTATTTAAAAAAATGCTAAAAAGTTCGCATTTGTACAATTTCGAATAAGTTTCGCTAACATAGATATAATTTTCTTAACTGAAATGAAACCTGTACTGTTGATAAGTATTGGAACACGACGGTACGCCCTATATGTCATTTATTAGTGTCCTAAATATGCTTCTGTATTTAATTTGTCATTAAAAAGCAGGATTTTTTTACAAATCGTTTGTGTGATATATTTTCTTAATTATTACATAAAATAATTCTAAAATCGAATTAATTACCATCTTTTTAATAATCATAAAATTTCAATTAAGTACAATGTAATAATTGACATTGCTATGTAAAAAATTACTCTGAAGGAAGTACTTATTAGTAAAAAAAATTCTAATATCCATTTAGAACCAACCAGCCAGCTGTACAATGGATATATCATCGGAATGTGACCAGAAAGAACCTAGTTTCGATATTCAACTCACTTTTCCTACATAAACTGATTCCTCTTAATGTTTTCAAAAAGCAAAAGTACGATGGGGAGGAAAAAATATTTTGAAACTAATAATCCCTTAAAAGTACTTCCATTTGAATGAAAATATTCGACAAATAAAAGAAAAAAAATCGAATGTTAATCTTTGGAAATCTTGTCCATTTCCAAAAATTGGCAAGAATTTATACAACTGATATATACAGACAAAATATTTCAAGACAGGATATCATCTTTGATAATTTTATTTGTAATTTAAATATCTTTCTAATTTGTTTAAATATATTTGATCAACTAGGCGCAAATTTAATATTAATTCTGATGTAACAAATTGGTTTCAATCCTATTATCTTCCACGAACAGAATAATACTTTTAAAAATTTATTAAATTCTGATAGCTTAAAAAAATTCCTAACAATTGTCTATTCAATTACACAATTTATAGTATTTCGAAATTATTTATTTTTATGCTTCCTATGTGGTTCGCATTACATAGCCAAAGCATTTGTAGAACTAAAACAATAGTATATAATTTTATCTTTTATTTTTGCCAATTTAAGATTATTAACTTCAACTTAGTATATAGTATCAATGAAAAAATCAGGAAATATCCTCAACTGCTATTTAGTTTGTAAATGTAATTCACGATTGACTTTTTATTTAAACATTATACAGTATATCATTTTACATTATACAGTATTGTATATATGTCATCTCGTAATACAACTGCATTCTTACTATTAAATGACGATTTTTTACAAATTTTATATTAATTCATTATATAATATAACAGATATTAGTTTCAATTACATTTTATCTTAATTATTGTAATGATTTATTTATTATCAGTTTTTATTTGACACGCATCCTTTTCCTATACAAAAATAAATCTGTTTAATAGATTAAAAAGTGTGTACTGTATTTTTCCTATACCTGTTATATGCATCACTTTTCGTCTATTGAAAAGTTATCGATTTTTTAAAATAGCGAATCAATATACTATATTTATAAATAAAAAATAAACTAACCAAATATATATTTTTGGTCCAAATATACGATTCATTTATATAAAAGGAATTGTGTGAAGATAAAGAGTTAAAGTTTTTATTTTATCATAAAAAAGAGAAGTTCTTAAAAGACAATTCACTATAATTATGAAAACACATCATTTCCTTTTCATATTTTTTCAACGGAGAATCAAATTACTACACCATTCCATACTTTCTCAATAAAGTGCAGTGTATGTTTAACTGTAACAGTTTGTTTTATACGAATAGTAGCGTATTTCTCAGTCTATAAAATTTCGAAATACGGTATTTTTAATTATATTTAAATGATTTTATTTGGTTCTAATTATATGCTTTTTTCCTAAAAAGGAATTAAAAATTAAATTTTAGTAAAAACTTATTTTTCCGTATATTATTTCGAGATCTATCTTCTCAGAATAGAAAAAAAAAATTCTTTAAGCTTTGTGCTAATGGTGGATATTATCGAAAAATTCTTATTATCGATGGCAAATTTTTCCTGTCGGGTAAAATATCGATTATTCGATTTTATTTTCTCAAACAACGAGTGTTAATATCGCAATTTAAGTTCGGCATTTTGATTATATAATGAGTTCTCTCATAAAACCGTATTTTCCATAAATTATATATATTCATAACAAAACTTAAGCATAATTATATAAGCAGTGATATTTTTCATTTTAATTTTAAAAATTTTTTGTTTGTTTTAGATTTTTTTTAAAATTACAAAAAATATATTTATCAATTAATATTTTTACAAAAAAAAGAAAAAGAAAAAACTAAACAAGAAGAGAAAATAAACAAGAAGAAAAACTAATTTATTTAATTTTTTTTCCTTGTTTATTGTAAAAATTTTAAATATATTCTAATGCAAATTAAAATTAAATATAAATATATTTAAATTAGCTTTTCATACGTAAAATATTTTAATTATTTTTTGTATCATTTTAATACTGTATTTTCAGTTAACATCAAGTAAGAAATATGAAGATAGATATCTATAATTTTTATATATAACTGTAATTAATTAATAATTATCTATTTATGAGTATTGTATAATCAAAGTATTGAATCATTTTAAACAGACTTCTTTTAAAATATATAAATCAGTAATGTTTTTATTATTAACTGCAAAATAAATGTAATATTCTATATATTTACTTCAAATTAAAATTTAACGATTTAGTAAAAAATAAAAATACATTTATAATGTTGCAGAAACCTTTGAATTGAAATACAGTAATGATAGTGATAGTTGATTTAAGATTAACAGGTTTAGAATAATAGATTTTTTACTTATATTTAGATTACAGTACTCATTTGTATCGTTTAATTAAATAAATTAAACAAAACAAAAAAATATATGTAGTTAAATGCTTGCAAATTTTAAAACAAGCAATTCTGGAAAGGCTAGTTTTTGAAAGTATTCTTTAGTTCGGAATGATTAAAGTTACGGAATTAGAATGTATATCATCGAAATAATCTCTGTGTTGAAAGTCATAAAAATCTATTAAATAGTTCCATAGTTATTTCAAGGAAACCCCTAAAGTGTAACGTCCGCCATTTTTAAACGGATGAATCTACAGAGTTAATTCGTCTTACTTCAAAATCGGCTTTGATGGCATTATCACTCTACTGAATTTCATAAAATTAAGATAAACAGTTCAAAGTCTTTAAGGAGAAATTTTTAAAGTTTGAACCATTTTTAAATGGTCGAAGAAAAATAACTTGATTTTGTTAAGAGCCATAAAAACTCAATAAATACTTCAGCGTATTTATTTCAAAAGTTTGAATGGCGACAATTTTTAAATGATTGGAACCAAAAGATTAAATGATGCAGCGTCGAAATTACTCTAAATTTTATGAAAATCTACTAATTACAGTTCTTCAAAATTTATCAGTGAAGGATACAGATCAACATGTTGATTCTATAAACTCATTTTCCTTCGGAAAATAATTAAAAACATCGCATGATAAATTATTTAAGTTTTATATATTAATAAATGAGACTATCGATTCTTTTTTATTAAATAGCGTCCACTATTATTTATTGAAGTGTAAAATCTGATAATTAAAATCACGAAATTTCTTCTAGATTTTTCAGGGATGCCGCACAAATTTGGATTCTCAATTTGATTCATCGTGACAAGCCGATTTTATTGTGGATCTGATCACTGATTTGCTGCAATATATTTCATTAAATAACTTCAAAATATAGTTATAGACAAAATATATAAATTTTGTCCTAAACTAGATCTTTTTGAAAGCTTATTAAAAACAAAAATCCAGATAGTTGGCCACATTGTATTTATATATTTAAATTCTTACTAGTTATATTTGAGTACGGCAAAGCGCGATGCATTTTTGAGCTAACAAGTCATGGCCAAAAATACTAACAAGGATATGGGCAGGCATCTTTCTTTAAATCAAAATAATGAAAAACGGGGAGACGCACTCCTTCCAAATTTTATACACACATTCTAGAAGCGATAAAATACAACCAAAAAGAAAAAATTCAAAATGTGAAGGGAAGCGAGGAAAATATGTAGTCTAAAATCTTTTCAAGGTAAAAATCACACGTAAAGTTTGAAAGTTGTGGAACTTTAGTCTCATTATAAATGGATACAATAAACCTGCTAAATATGGATCTTCATTCATATTTTGCTTGATTACTACAGCCATCAGAACTCCTTTATAATCTAACAAATATGATTCTATTGCTATTAGTTTAAGGAGTTGGCAAAATCATAATAGAAGCATTAATCAGGCAAACCTATGTGTGGAATCAATTAGGACAGGGTTTATATTTTGTAGTTTTAATCTACGTAAAAAAAATCTTAATTTGTATATAAAATATTAAAGTAAAAATAATTTCGATCTCTGATATAAAAAAAATTCTCAACAAAAAATGAGATCCGATAAAGAATTAAAAAATTCTGTGCTATACATCAAATTTTCATTTAAAAAACTACGAACTTAGCTAGCTAATCAAACTAGTATTTTAGATGAAAAATTATTCGATTTATATTTATCAAGAATTAATTTGACTATCGAATCAATCTGAATCAAGAATCACCAATGCATGTCCAGGTATTCGAAAAAAAAATTAAAAAAAAATCATAAAATAACAGTACAGTACGTTTCGGATTCTCTTATTAGAAAATGTCATTACCGCCTATTCAATTTCTTCTTAAATGAGAAATTTAATAAAGTTGATTTTCTATAAAAAAATTTATTTCTTGAAAACAGGATCAAAGTACTGTAATTATTTTTAAAAAGGACTTATTAATTAACTAGAAATATATAGGAAAATTCTAAATTCTTAAATTAATAGAAAGCTTGTGAAAAGTGTTCCTAACCTCTTTAGATAACAGAGCCATTGAAAACAAATATAATTCTAAAATCTTCTTTTAAAAAGAAACCACTTTAATAAAGTACTACATATAAACTGCAACCATCGTTTCCATTTAATACGACAAAATTTTACCATATACAGTACTATAGTATATGGTAAGATTTTGAAGATTGTCAATTTAGTTTTAATTATTCATAATTAAAATTAATTATAACGATTGAAGTAATTTTTACTGCGATATTCTTTTTTCATTCGTATATTAAACAGATCAGATTTACATTAAAAAAAAGGCATACTCGAACTTAAGTTCTTTACTCTTACGTCATTTACTTATCCTGTAACTTAATTTTTTTAAAGTAGTCAATGCATAAAAATTAATGTCCTAATAATTAGGCTTTATAATTTTTTTAGTTTTTGCGAAAAAAATTATAAAGCCTAATTATTAGGACATTAATTTTTATGCATTGACTACTTTAAAAAAATTAAGTTACAGGATAAGTAAATAAATCAAATTCCGAAATTCGAATACTGTACAGTACAAAGAAATAAACAACCGAAATTCGATAACGTTGCATGCAAATAAAAATCGCGTGTCTCAAACATTATCTACCCACAGTGCATAAACACGTTGTTGAGTCTTTTTATGTCGATAAAATGATATAGAATGAACAGAATAGATCATGCATAATGATATCTTCTTCGAGTTAAAATATACAGTGTATATAATTTGCACTGTAATTGTTTCATCATTTGTGCATTTAACTTGTTTCTAAAATTTATAAAACAATCTTCTTTTATGGATACAACATACAAATTAAGGAAGACTAATGTTTTACTTTAATTTAATAAATATTTTTAATTCCGTTTTATTTACTTACAGTTCTGCAGGAAATAATATTCTTTTAACATTAATGATGGATATTAGTACTAGAACAGAATTAACGAATCTAATTATATCCAGACTTTAATTATATCAACTCTGCAATAGAAATGTATTGGTTTTGGTAATGAGACATTTTCCTCATTAAACGACAAATACATATTACTAAGCCAGCGATTCTGAAACTGTTTTGGTTTGCGAACTGAAAATCTCTTTCGACATTAATATTAAACCTCAAAGATATTTTGCACATCCGGATATTCAAGTATTAGGTTTGAAAAACATTAGCTACACTCTGAACAAGACTATTTAAAACTGGATTTTATTAAAATTCACTTTAACACGGAAAGAGCCGAGAAATTCACGATAAGGTCAAATGGCCCGTCATCCAGGAATGCCGCATGAAAAATATCATTTCGAAGTCACGTGGTAGCGACGTCAATGTACTATTATTTCCTGAAAAATGTTCACAAAATTGTTTTCAAAATGTTAAAAAAATTTGTTATCGGCTGAGAAAATCCAGGTACAAACAGAATTTTGATTGAAGATTTTACTAGATTTTTTTTTTCATCTCAGCATACTTCATAAATAATTTAAAAATAAAGTGTTTGGTAATATAATGACGTTTTCCTGTGATCGAAACCGTAAAAACGCAATTTTCAGATCGACTGAGAACATCGAAATTTAAATAAATAATTTCTTAACATTTTCTTTAATGTAACTCGAGAATCTTGAATAAAGATCGAAAGAATCCCGATAGACTTATAACAGCTTTACCAAAGCTTACACAAATGATCTTTATCGGAATCGAAGGAAAATACCAGACAGAATGTTCTTTGTTCTCAGGTGTCAGATTATAATCCCTATCGTGCCTGAAATACTGAAGTCGTTAACCTCCAGCACGACGAAAATGAAAAATTTTATCTTGTGTCACACGAGTGATATTCATTTTCAATTATTTAATAAAGGAGCCGGGAAATAGAATAAACCACATGTCGTTTAGAGTAGAACACATTCGCTTCGAGATCACTGATAGATCGGTGATGAAGCTAGAACGGTGCCATTGCGTGTTCTATTAAGCGGCTTTACTTGCTGGTGCGAGAAAACAAACTCTGACCTTAATGAAACACGTAGTGTGCTCTTTATTGCACGGCAGATATCTTTATATATTAAATGTCCACAGTCTAGCTAAAATAGAGTTTGCTCGAAATACAAAAATCTAACTGCCGAAATAAATATTTTGGAGAAAATTCTAGGAAATGGTAATTTTCTAACAATCTTGTTTCCAGTTCTATTTTCCTAAGAGAATTCCACTGAATAAATTGAGATACGCTTGGATGAACAAGCATATCCTTAACTGTGTCATTAAAAACAAAAAAAGAACTAAAATGTACAGAACAGCTTGCATCTAAATAAATAACAAAACGAAAACTGTTACGAGCTGCAAGCCGTAAATTTATCAGAAAAAATATATATACACACACAATATATAAAATATATCTTTAAGATATTAAGCATTAATGAAGAATTATCGTGTTTTATATATAAAAAGTCGAGAGATTCGTGGTTTTGATACAAGGAGACTACGGTACTTTGAAACCACCTGTTCGTCTGAGTAGCGATTTTTTAGGTCAATGTCCAACTCAACCGAAAAAACAAGATATCACTATTAATTAGTTTCAGTGTTGACACAGTCATCTCTTTGTGAATATCTAACACTATACCTCTCATCTTACAGATGACGTGATAGTTTCCGTGACCCTTCACGCGGTTTGTTTGCCGATTAATCCATGTTTCTTGATCATGTGATTAACCACAATTGCAGAAGTTTTTATAAGAACCTTCAGACGCTTAGCAGTTCCAGCCGACGTCCTGTCTCCCTTCATGACGCAATTTCCGGCCACTTCTTCCGGAAACGGAAACAGATGGCACCAAAACATTACGTAAGAGACGAATAGTAAAGAAATTTTTGACGTTTTACCTTTTCCATACTATTTTACGAGAGACAACCGAAACGAAATTGTACAGACAAAGACTGACAGATTTATTTAGGCAGAACATGGACAAAATAGAAATTATTCAATGTCTGGTGGACGTCTAAGGAAACTTCACCGGAAATTCTTGCTGTACTTCCTGCATCGATCCAAAATCGCGTAAACAAGTTTTTTTCTTTATGATCTTGCTATCTTGGAAGAAAACTTTTACTAAGTTTTTATCTATTTACATACATAACATTATGAAATATTTTTCTTTTTAAACGTGAATAAAGCTATGCAATAATAAATAACTTTTTATCGTTTAAATTCGCTCAGGTTCTCTAAAATGCGAATTGTATCCGTTAAGTAGATTATCGTTTAATTTTTAGAAATTTGCAGAAAGGTCAAATACCATTTATTTGCTTAAATAATTTATGAATTTTTTACAAATTAATGAGTAAGGAAACGTTCGGGAAGAGATAGCAATAACGGAAACAAAATTCTCTTTCACATTTATAAGCTGATATAACAGAATCATTATTGACTCTGTCTTCACCTTGAACCTGGCAGAACGAGTTGCTAAGGAACATTGTCATCGATTCGGATTCAACAATCAGACGGAGACACCGGAAGTGACGTACTCGGTCCAATCTTATCATCAAATGGGTTGCAGACGGAGTTTGGAATCGCAAAATCGGTTATCAGGAACAGTTTTTTTTTTCTTTCTCCAGTCAAGGCGGTAACAACGATCGAATTCAATCCTGTTTCGTCAGATTGGAGAGAGAAAAAGAATCGTCAGCGGAAATGGGACTTAATGTAAATACAGAAACTAGAAATTCCGATAACGCTAACGTCGAAGTCAAGCCGATATGATGCAGCTGTTACTAATGCAAATTTTAAACCCAAGGCACAAACGAATAATTTACAAATCTTGGACGCCTATGTACGCTCCACATTTTGTTTTGAAAAATCGTGTAAAGATGAAATCCTGTAGGAAAAATCCTCTTTAGACTACAGTATTATCTGTTTGTGCGCCAAATAATCGAATATTTTATAATTTCGTTCATTGCATTACGTACAAAAATTATTCTTCCAGTGTTTTTCTACATGATGCATGTGGTATATAAATGCGAGGAAAGATCTGCACATTTTTCATGTTTCTTCTCTAACGATACTACACATGTTAACCGAAGGAAAAGCTGGCAGTCAGTTTCCATAAACTCAGCTGCAGCGCTTTCAGCTATTGCTAGACGTTGCCTTGGCAACGGGGCTTTATACAGCCCCTAATGTGCCGTAAAGTAGTATATCCCCTCTTCCCGTCATCGACTACCGAAAAGGAAAGTAGCCTACTATCAGTAAATGAAGGCTAGATCACAAGATGGACGTCGGTTTCAATAACTAAAAATAAACTTACTACATCTAAAGAAAATGGAAAATAAACACACCATATACGAGATTTAAATAAATTAAACGTGTTTCTCAATGGAAAAAAATATCCCTTAATGGTTGTCGAGCACGTAAACACGTTAAAGTAGACGGAATAAAGAAAAAAATGAATGGTAGTCACGGGAGGTATGGATTTAGCATTTTTTCTTTCTTTCGTGTATTAAATATTGACTGTTTGAACTGAACTCTAATGAATAGTTAACTAATAATCGATAGTGAGAAAAGGTAACAGAATAGGTTTGGCTGTAACTAAACTACAGATAATTGACTTCGGGGGAACAGCATGAAATACGAAACAGAGAAGAAAGATGCTGATAGAGAAGGGAATGGAAGATGGCCCTTATCAGCTATTGCCAGAGCGGGTTCTCCGGATCGCGGAATTTGGAATTTTTTTCCAATTATTCCTTTAATTAAATTGCATTCGGAGTTTGCGCGCCACTCTTGGACCGTACTTCCGACGCCTTTACTTCAATAGAGAATTATTTTGAAAACAAGTGTTTTTTTAGCATTTTAAAAGAATTACGGTTATTATCGATAATTAAATTGTCAGTCGTCTAACAAACAATTTTTTAGACTCAATTTGTTGACGACTTCAGATTAATGAATAAGAAAATGATTTGTTGATTACTTTTCCACTTCTCTAAGCGTTAACTGAAACGAAAGATTAAAGGGAAAGCTATGCAGTACAAGGTAAATCTATCGAGAAATAAACGCAAGTGTAATCTTACACGCATACGTTTCGAAATATAAGAGGAGGCGTGTTATAGAAACACGCTTTCGATATAAGCATTCTAAAATCTTATACTATTAGCAGCTTTTAATCTCTTATAATGTAGATTTTTATCACTCAGTTCTCAAGGTTGATAATTTTATTAACGAGTTTATAAATGATCTTTTTAATAATAAATATGATTAAGTTCTTTATACTCACGATAGTTTAGAGTTTTCATTTTCAGCTATTTTTACACGAGTAATAGAGTTTTGTCCATAGATATGTTTACTTTTTAATCCAAAATTTCTTATTTAATAAATAAAACTCGCTATGCATTTTCTATTTTTATAGTGAATTATACAGTACTGTATATTTTAGAATAATTTTCTAATTTAGATGTTTATGCTGAAGAAGAACAAATAATTATTTTTATTTTATTGATCAGAGAAGAGGAGTATTCCTTATAGCTATGTTTAGAATGACTTTTGCGAAATAAATGTAATAATTTCGATATAAAAATTATCACATACATTAATAACGGATAATTTCGAAAATAATCTAATCTAGACAATAAATTGCAAGTAATACGGATTGCAGCAATAGAATCTATACGAATCACTGACAAGAATGACGAGTTATTTCTCAAAAACTGATTTTCTTTTCGCAAAAGATTTAAAAAAATATCTAAAAATTTATCAAATCAAAAAGGTATTTTTCTGAAGTTGTATATAATGCTAAATTTAAGTACTATAATTAGTGAGACGTTAATTATATTGAAATACAAGAATGAAAAGAAGCGAATAAATTTATAAAAAAGACTATTTTGCTAAAATTTAAAAACAAAAATTTGATTAAATAAATTAATTATTTAAGTCCTAAATGATTCCAAATACAAATATATTTGTAATAGTAACAATAGGAAAATTAATAAGTTTGAGATGTCACTGATTATTCTTAAAATTATTTTGGTCCTTAATGAAAATTGAACTTATTAATAAGAAAACTAAATTTTTAGCTTATAACATTGTCGACAAACTACAAAAAATGAATTTTTCCTGAATTTGAGAATCTCAATTAGCAAATATCTTCCAACTGTAACAATACTTTCCATGTATTTAATACCATTAGAAATTCAATTTTCAGATTTTCACTACACAAAAAGATTGAAAAAACGCTTGCAAAATAATAATAAATAAAAAAAACTTGAATGTCTTTCAATCTTTAAATTTAGTGTTTATTTTGTAATCAAATTTGCATTTGCAGATATGAAAAATTTCCTTATTTGCATTCTCATCAAGAGCAATGGACTTTTTACTGAGAGATCTTAAACTCGAGAATGAAAGTGACCAAACCAAAATTGTAAAAGCGCACTTCTGCAATATAAACTTATCACACTTATCAAAACGTCTATAAGGCATCTTTTATAATAAAGTAATAATAGATAATATATTCGTGAGAAATTTTAAGAAGTGATTCAGCTGTACGGCCTTCAGCGAAAGTTTGCAGATGTGCAAACTCTCACATATGTCTAACTGAATTTGAAATACGCACGAAAATCTGTATGCCGATTTAACTTAGACTACAAGTTAATCAAACGAAAAATTAGTAAACAATATAAATAAGTTGTTTAAATATAAATAAAACAATTCAAATGTAAATTTATAGGCTTGATATTTAAATTTTTACAATTTCTGTTTCTTATACTTGACACGAATATGAAATTAAATACAAGATAAGATTATTTAAACTTTATACAATAATTTAAATTTTTCATATTCTAAATATTTCATCACGCAAGACACAGTTTATCTAATTTTTTGATATGCGAATGATAGATTCATAAAATTGCAAGTATTATCATCAGGTTTTTATGGATCAATCCGGGACATTACGAATATTTCTTTTTCTTGCATGAAACTTTTAAGCTTAATCTAATACTAAAATACTAATAATTAACTTAGTTTATTTTAACTAACTTAAAACGAACATAAACTGGATATTATGCTTAAACTAAGAGCATTAATCTGTGCATTTTTTACAAATTTACAACTGCAGAGACGAAAATTGTAGACATTTAATCTTATTCGAGGCAATTCGTCTTTTAATTACTTGGATCCTCGAAGATTTCATACAATTCGGGAATTGTAGAGAAAATCACAACAACAAAAAATAATACATCAGGAAGACGTCGAAGATTAATATTGCGAAAAAGGATTCTTATTCCCAATTGAGACATCCGTTTGCCATGATGATGTCATTATATGTTGGTCCACAATCTAAAGGGGGACTGAGGGAAAACAACGTCGTATATCATTCAGATGTCATCAATTTAAAGGTTCCTGCAGAATGCATAGTCCAAGCTAATGACAGTGGTGATGACTGCCGGACAATTTATATCTGCTCTACAACTCTGTTATCATCTATGCAGCAAAGGAAACTTTGGAATATTTTAAAAGGATTAGTATTATGTATGGAGAAATAAATCTGCACTGGCTTATCATTATTATGGATACAAACAAAATGTTGAGCCGGGATTAAACATCAATTTTATTTTTTGCTATTATTTTCTTACAAAGAAAACATGTTAGGATTTGTAAGGAAAAAAACTAATGTATTTTTAATTAATAAGAGACTGAAATTACGAATCTATTTGTTCACGGAAATTAAATGAATTTTAAAGTTAATTAAAACCTATTTATCAAACTCTGCATTCTATTCTTTTTTTTTTTTTAATTCGTTCCTAGGAAAATCGAATATGACAATTAGCCTATTTTATCATTCTTATAACGATTTTAAAATATATTATTACTTTTGACTGCATATACCAGTACAATATATCATACTTTTATATGCCATAAATAGGCCTGTCAAACGTAATTTTTTTTTTTTGCATGAAATAAATCGATTTTATATTTTACTCCAGGCCATT
The DNA here is from genome assembly GCA_000484575.1 of Olivierus martensii. Classification (NCBI taxonomy): domain Eukaryota; kingdom Metazoa; phylum Arthropoda; class Arachnida; order Scorpiones; family Buthidae; genus Olivierus; species Olivierus martensii. The sequence goes on from AYEL01064425.1 coordinate 17,911, forward strand.
CTTTGTTTCTACAAATTCTCTCTAGTAAGGAAAAAAAATCTTCTGTTTTTTTTGCTTCCAGTAAAAGTCTTCCATTCTCCATAAACTATATAGATATATATATACTTTCAGTTTTTACTATTCAAACTACTCTATTTATTCTGACCTTTTCCAGACTTTTATCCAATATACTATAGTTTATAGGATTTGTATTTCTAACATTTAAGATTTTGCAAAATTCTCGGTATATTTATAGGCAAACACTGTATGTTTACAAAGATCATACTTATTTTCCTGATCGCTATTATTAATGAATTTGAATCTAACAACTCGTTAATAACTTATTAATTATTACATTTAAAATCAATATTGATAAAGGAAATCCTAATTTGCAGACTTTTCGTGCAATGTTTTCAAATAAACTTAGTCGAAAAAAATCTTAAATATTAGTTCCGTCTTATGAAAAAAATGTTTTTTCTAAAGTGCGGATATTACATATTTAATGTTTTTCCTTTTTAACTGCAACGATGGTTGCTATGACGACAGGATAGTCCAATAAACAGCTGAGGTAATTGTCCGTTCCTGTTCGTAATTTTCCTTTTTGACTTTACCATTTTAATAGCTTTAATATTTATTCAAGAGAAAAATAGTTAATCTGTTAATTTTCTCTTCGAATAAAAATGTGAATTTTCAAAACGTCGGAAACTAAGTATCGGCCTATAATGTGTTATTAAATGACCTCAGCCCGATTTCCAAAATGCCTTTAAGGGTTCAATTAGTAGGTTAAATGGTGTAAAATTGGGGTGTGGTGTTCGGTGTGAGTCAGGGGATTCTGGGTGGATTTCCCCTTCACACCCTTCCTGTAATCGTCCCTGAAGGATATCTCCCAAACTTCCCCATACTGAAGTATGTTTTTTAAAAAAATAAGGAATGACGGGGTCAAACGTCAACCACGTTCAGCTGTTGCGAGAATTAGGAGCTGGGTGGAGATATCAACTTCGTTCTAATTATTGACCCGGCCACCCGCGTCGATTGTGCTCTTTGCCTCAATACTTTTTCTATTACAAAGCGTTTTCCCCATTCGGGGTTGTTTGTACCGAGTTCCCTAGTGGCCCTCGTAACAAATCGCAGGAACGCTCTGAAATACAATAAAACTTCCTCCTACTACACCGTGACAGGTCACGTGACTATTCTGCAAACTTCCAAATCCTCCAACAATTGTTCTTCGTGTATAAATTCATCGCAAATTCAGTAAGTAGGCTCCAATATAATACATTTATAATCGCTCGTGAGTAGAGACTTTTTCCAGGTTTTTCTCATCACAAATCAAGCTCCTTACAGCCACTTTTGGATATCTGCTAACTATTGAAGTGCAAGATCTATAAATCTTATTAACTGAATCTTTCAAATATTTCTCAACTGATATCTCATGTCTTGACTTCTAAGATTATGTATTGAGCTATATAAATATGTTTGTGTACACAACTATCTAGCAATCGATTGAGGAGGTCTGCACAATAATAAGGTGGCATCTGTGTCACCGGAAGTCGCCACTGACCTATGGCGATGAAGAATGAAAGTGAAAGCAGATACTCCCTCTCCTGAGAGAGAGGAAAAATAATGCGAGAAGAACAATGGTGCTGAACCAGCGTACCCCAGCGAACACTACTAGGCAGTGTTTGGTGCCAGATCAATAGGTTGAGTGAGGTTATATTGAGCAGTGACGAAAAATCGGTAACCACCAAATCCATTTGACGTGCACAAACATTATATATTAAAAAAACATTAATATAATTAATTTATAAAATTTTAAAAACTTTATAAAAATTTAAAATCGTGCATCCGAATTTTATAGATTTTAAACAAGACGATATATTGTATTCGAAAAATTTCTATAGTATTCTTTATTATATTTTCATTATATACAATTTTTATATTTTAATTAAAAATTCAATATTTCAAATTTTCTTAGACATGAAAACAGAATGATTACAATTCTATAATTCACTATCTTATTATTTTTACAGTAATTTGATTTTCAATGCTTATAAATGCTTATAAAATATCAAAGCAGAAAAATATTTCAGAAAAAGATTAATAATTTTTCCATTTATCAATAAATAACATTAATAAATTTAAAATATTAAAGGTTAAGTTTGATTTATTTAAGTTTAAGTAAAAACACAAGATTTTTGGAGTATACTCAAGTCTGCAACTCTAATTGAAATGCATGTGTAAATCAAATTTAAGTATTGCTGGACTTTAACAACTAATTCATTCTAAAAATTTTTGTGCAAGTATTGAACCTATTAAATCAAAAAATAATTTCTATATTAAACAAAACAACCATTTTCAAAAATAATTTTTAATATAAAATTTTCTTATAATGCTACTAAATGTGGATATAAAAAAGATTTTTCAGTAAAGAAAGAAAAATGTATTATTCACCATTTGCATTGATCATCATTACATGTACCAAGTAAATCAAATCTGCATATTCTACTTCTAGCATCTATACCATGAGCATATGTATTACTGCTAAGATGTCTTTCATTAAATAAAAAATGTGGATTTAATCTAAAAAAGATAAACAAAATGAATTATTATTATTATTATTATTATTATTATTAAATATAATAGATTTATTAATTTCAATTTATAAATATACTAATAATTATTATTATTATTAAATATAATAAAAATTGCAAATAAATTAAATAGTATCAATTTAAAAGTAATAAAATGACATCTCTGTTTCAATAGTAAATTTATGCCTTCTTAATAATATAATTCATTCCTAATTATCTGTAGGTAGATTATTTACTTTGCAGATTATTTTTAAGAAAAACTATTTTGTATTATATTTATAATTAATTCATAGTCATTATTAACATATATTAACAAGGTAACATATATCAAGTCATCCCAAAAGTAATGTTTTTTTAATACTATACTTAAACATGTCTCAGCTTGTCTAAATATGAATTTTTAAAGCTTTCACAATATTGGAAGAGTATTATTGATTCAAATGGAGAATATATACTTGATTAAATTAGCAAATGATTTGTCTTTTATATCCTTTGAAAACTTAATGCTAAAAACGATATTACTTTGGGATGATCTGATATTTTTTTTATTCAAATTCTTATTTTAAAGTAAACATTTTCCAGATACAGACAATATTTATTTATTTATTTATAATGGCAAGTGAGAATGTGGTAGAAGTTAAAAATGTTTTATATGGATAGAACCTGTAGTAATAATAATTTCAATTTTTAGAGAAGATATGTGCTAAATCAAACTTTCATAGTATTTTATGTATATTTTTATTATTATATAATTTAATTGTATTATTATTATTTTTCGACTTTATTATAACTTTTAACACAGGAGGCATGAAAATTATTATTTAAATAATAAATAGAAAATCGTTAATAAAATTAAAAATTTTTATAAAGTGTATTTAGAATAATATCGGGGACATGAAGATTTCAGATTTATCGGCAAAATGTCTTAATTAATCTGTTTATGCACAAAAAAAGTGGCTAAATTATTGAAAATGTACTTTGATATCTAATGGCGAAAGGATACGCTCTTGTGTGCTAGCCAGCAGTCGACGTCATTTCGTGACGTCACCGCCATCTCCAACTGGAACAGACTATAGTACACAATATTGGAACTGGTAAGGAAGTGATGTCGTTCGATGAAACTCCGTTCTGACGGAGGGCTACTTAAGGACAGTACAATATCAAAAGAGTCGAATTAAAGTGCAAAACCGTGTGGCCAAAGCCCTAATTAAATTCAAATCGATGGCCTTCCCCATTATACTTTACCATAGTATCTGCATTTGATGGGAAGTTAAAATTTGAAAAAATTAGGACTGTTCAATAAGTAAAATAAATAGATAAATTGAGTTTATTTCATTTTTTTATTAGAATTTATAAAGTTTTGCTATATCACGTTTACCAATTACTTCAGTAGATTTTTATAAAATATATTATGCCGTTTTCTTTGAAAGTGGTGTAAGTCCATTTTTGACAAAAAGTTAGTTAATGATAACAATGAATGCAATCTGCTATGAGCTTTTTATCTGTAAACAGTTCCCAAAAAATTCCTTCAAAATTTTCATCATTTTGTCAATATAAATTTACATAGTTAATGAAATTACAAATATAATTACTTTCAAAGTAGTGTAAGTCCACTTTCAGCAAAGACAATAATATTTAGTTCAAAAATTACACTACATAATTTCTCTACTTCATTTTTGTTTTACATCACAGCGTGTTTATTTTTCTTCTGGGGAAATAGTGGAGAACGGAGTACTTCGGACCCGGCTGGTGGAGAGACCTCCTCACTCGATGCTGACTATTAAGTTGTCAACTCTGTTAACTTACGATCGGGTGAAAAGTGATATTCTCCAGCGGGCCAGATCTCGGGCCCCCACATCACCCCCTGCTTTCTAAAAATGATTTACATTGGTAAATCTATTTTTAAGCGTATTTATATCAAATGGTCTGCACATACAAAACGTGGATTATGCCATGCAGAAATAGAACTACAAACATATCAATGGTGATATAACAATGATATTCATACATAAATATATACATATTTAAATATAAGCGTAAGGTTTGTCCTCCAACATATATAATTACATTAATTATCCTCTCTCCAATACGTGTAAAAGTGAACGACCGTTGCGATGTGGCGTGAAGGAGAAATGACGGGTCGAGAGGAGAACGCACCTCTCTGACCGAAGGTTAACTGAGTAATGTATGTCAAGGTCATTGTTGTAGCAGCGATAGACCAATACTATAGCTGTTTGACTGTTTCTTGGTACCGCTACTAGTATCCCTTGAATGTGATTGATATGGATATTGTATATTATATAAGAACGCAAATAATCTAAGTTCAGACAGTAGTAAAATAATAATAAGGTATATATGTATTACTCGTTTGTATTACAAAGTTGAGATTATATTATGAAAAGAGAAAAATAATACAAAATAATAAAAAAAAATATTTATGTATTGATTTAAATATGTACGCTAATTAAATGAATATTTATTAATTAATGAATACATAAGTAATTATATGTTTATAATATGAATAGATCTTCACAAGGTTAAATATGTTTCGTGAATAACAAAGTGTATGTTGGGATAAATGTCCATATAATTAGCACATTACGATTAAATAATTGTATGGTAAAAAGAAAGGCAATTAAATGGGCAAAGGTTTTTCCGGTGCAAGGGAGAGGTCGGAAGACACACGTAGTTCTGGTGATCTCTCCATTCTTGCCCTAGCATCAAAGGAAGATAATTGGATTTCTTCCGCTCTTTCCTGCAATTGACCTAATTCGGTTACTGTTGTGTCTGACTTCTCAGAAACTCGTGGGAAAGCTGGACACATGGCCTCTGTCACCTCGGGTGACAAGGGAGAGGTCAATGACTCACTGGTCAGTCCCATGGTCATTATTGTGACGTGTACATAAGTCACACACGCGCCCCTTTTTGAAAGGACAAATTAGAACAAAGTTGTAAGGTTAACCAGAATGTTCCCAATGCTATTTCCCTGTGATAGTGTCATATTTCGCCTGGATATTGTGGTGATAAAGATTAAGTTTGTCAATGTGTGATTTTATGTCGGCTATCCAAGGATACATCAGCTGGTGATCGATCTATGTGTGGAAGTATTTTTTTTTAAATTTGAATGAGGTTGATCTCTATGTTGTTCGAAATGTCTGCTAACAAAAGAATACCAATGGAGTTCCCGCGGTCTGTCTCCACGTGGATCTCTATTGGAAATGTGATGTATAAAACTGCTGTTAATTATTAAAACGTTAAATATAGATAATGCACTATTTCACATTTTACATTTATACAATATGAATTTTTTTATTTTTATAGGAATTATGTGCTCTTAGTTAAAAAGAATGTTGATGGACTGCAGTAACAGAATCCCTGATATTTTGAATAAAACTTATATGACTTCTGATGGTTCTGATCAATAAGAAAATATCAAAGATTATTATGCACTTATGACACAAGATTTCACTTCCAACAATCTTTGTATGCTAGATGTATTTCCCATGTTATTAATTGCAGTCAAATTTTTTTATTTTGATTTCACTTTTCTATTGTCTTGTTATTTGAATATCTTATAATTGCTTCTTTAAATGATATGTGCTGCACTAAAAATAAATCCCACTATTTTCAACTAGTGATGACTTGTTTTTCAAACTGTCATATGATGCATTCTAATTTCAAATAAATTAAAAAGTGAAAAAAAATCTGTCTTAGAATTGAGAAAATATGGTAATTAATTTTATTTTGTTTCCCATATTTAAAAAATGATTCTATAATCAAATATAAAAACAAAATTATGGAAAAATATATATTATACCATATATGCCAATCATTTCAGATCCCACTGCTTTGACTGTTGAGATGATGAAAGTTTTAAGTATAATATTATGTTATGGCAAGGCATCAGTATATTATAGCTGAAGTAATACTGGTACATGGAGTAAATGATAAATGAATAGTAAAACTGATTATACATTATAGGGAAAATACATTAAGCAAGTGTAAATTAACAAAGATGTACCTGTACTCCAAATCTTGATTTAATTGATTCAGTGAAAATTATTATTAAATTTAATATCAAATCTAAAATTAAATGTAAAATGAACACATTTGAATGTAGTTTTAAAATATTTCTTAAAGCTATTTTAAATAAATATTTTGCATTAATACAGAAACCATAAAAGTTTAATTGAACAGAACAATTTCCAAGCCAAGTTTCCAGAAAGTAATATATTTTTACTTTCAACAAACAATTTATATATATATATAAAACTAACTTGAAAATATATTAAACTAAATTATATTCACTTTAAAGTTAAAATACATATTAAAATTTGTTGTATGCATATTACATACATCAAACAGAAATATAAAAATAAAATGGTTATTTTTTTTTAATCATGACATAAATTAGGAACAATTTTTACAGAATAGTAATATACATCTTTATATTTCTGAAAATTAGAAAGGACTAAAAACTTCAAAATTAATTCTTATAAAATTTATAATTATAAAATTAATTACAGTTAAAAAAATATATATTTGAACAAAAAGCTGAAAAATATATTTGAACAAAAGCTGAAAGAGTTTCTATTAAAATCAGGCAAAACAAAAATATTTTTGAAACCCAATTACATTTGATCATTTTTTACATGGTTCTCTTCTAAAGAGTACTACAGAATACATTATATTATATTAACTGTAAATAAATAAAACTGTTTTAAAAGAAAAATAATGGCTACATAACTACAAAAGTAAATTTGAACCTATATCCATCTTCAGTTTAAAAATAATTCTGAAGTTCAAAACAGTAAATTCAAAATGAATCTAAAATTCTGCATAATACAGCTGAAAACAAAATGTAAAGTTAGACATAATACCAGATCTATACAAAATTATCCATATTCAGTGTCTAATATAAAGCAAATGATTGATATCACATCATTATTATTACTGTTTTATATATGAATGCACAGATAAGTTAAAACTGTATTGTTAACTACTGTGTATCCATTAATCTACTATAGTACATCAATAAATGTTCTTTGTATCACATTCACTTTCTAATGAATGTATGGAACATTATACAGGGTCGTGCAGATAAATCCGGATTAATCGCGATGTAATTAAAAATGACAAAACATGTTTAAAATTTATCGATATATTACCGAGTTAGTGAATGTGTCGACCTAAATTATTATTAATTTACATACAATTTGACTCGGAACATGGCTACGAGTAGCGGCAGTAGAAACCTACGGTTCTTCGGCTACTGGGTCCCTGCTTATCAAGGCATAGGTGTGCGAGGATTGTGGTCGAGCACCCGTATTTGTGGGTGTCCCGCCGGACTCGCGCGTTGAGGCAGGTTCCGGTCCCAGTTGAATTCTGTGTTATTTTACTTAAAGCATCTTATCTCTTATTTCAACATAACATATACAGGGTCGTGCAGATAAATCTGGATTAATCGCGATGTAATTAAAAATGACAAAATTGCAAGAAAAAATAAATTTTTTATAAAGAAACCTAGATAAAAACATATTTACATTATTTACAATTGCAGTTACTCTATGAAGCCGCCATCTAATGCTACAACGTTTTCCAGGTGGGTCCGGAAACTCTGACATGCACGCTTCTCTCCTCTCGGTCTAACGAGGTCATGACCTCGACAATGGAAGCTTTCATGGAGTCTTTGCTATTACGGTAGTTTTCGTTGACCTTTCATTCGACAACGCCCCTACACGGAATAGACGAGGGGATTGCAGTCGGGGCTTGAGGGAGGCCACAACTCGGGCGACCAATGGTATGGGCGGTTTTCCAGGCAGGTCCGGAAACTCTGACACGCACGCTTCTCTCCTCTCGGTCTAACGAGGTCATGACCTCGACAATGGAAGCTTTCATGGACGGGTAAGCCTGCATAATAGTTTATTGGAAAATGCGAGTTGAATCTTGTGTACCTTATAAAATGTGTACTGCGCAGTACGCTAAGATCATTCAAGTAGGCCTCACTTTTATAATTTTGCGGAATATCAGTGTTCCGGGGAATACCGGTTTTTTTGTTAACAGATGACGCCACTCTATTCTAGTAGAATACTATGTGGCAGGGAGAAACCAGCCCTTCCACAGGCTGCCCATTCCGGTGGAGGGGTCGGCCGGATGGTAGAGAACAGAGATCGGGCCCGGACCCCATGATAAATAGTTTCAAGGGGTGGGACCCGAGACTCGAAACTAAGTCGAAAAATGGAACATTTTTAAATTAAGTTTAATGCGATGCCTATGCTAATTGTCTTTTGCAGATTTAAATCATGTCAGGTCTGATATGTGATAAAGCTACCCTCATTTCTTCTTCGATATTTCTGTCTTTTGCATTTTTTACTTTTTATATTCATTAATGTTAAAAAGCCTAGCTCACGCAAATATGATTTCAAACTGTGGCAAAGTCTTAAGTGTTTTTGTGGGTAAGCCTGCATAGTTTATTGGAAAATGCGAGTTGAATCTTGTGTACCTTATAAAATGTGTACTGCGCAGTACGCTAAGATCATTCAAGTAGGCCTCACTTTTATAATTTTGCGGAATATCAGTGTTCCGGGGAATACCGGTTTTTTTGTTAACAGATGACGCCACTCTATTCTAGTAGAATACTATGTGGCAGGGAGAAACCAGCCCTTCCACAGGCTGCCCATTCCGGTGGAGGGGTCGGCCGGATGGTAGAGAACAGAGATCGGGCCCGGACCCCATGATAAATAGTTTCAAGGGGTGGGACCCGAGACTCGAAACTAAGTCCTCCAGAGTGGAAAGCCGAAGTGATTCCACGCAGCCAGTCTGACCGAATATGCTATGGGGAACACCAGTTAAGAACCACTGCCATGCATGATATCTCAGGTCGTCACCAGTGCTAGATGTTAATACGATGTACAATGGATGATATCACCAAACGTCAGTGTATGAAGTCAGAAAAGTTTCAATGTATGATGTCGCTGACATCATCATCACATCCATAGGTTTTGTTTTTTTTACAGCTTGCTTACAGGTAGAATATCTCTTGTAACTATCAGAAAATCTTGCAAACTAGAAACTAATATCTCTCGACAAATGACGCGCGAGAAATTCCCAGGCCATGCCGGATACACCATCTATAGCAGTGGTTCTTAACTGGTGTTCTCCGGAACAGTGATGTTCCGCGAAATTATGAAAGCAAGGCCTACTCGAATGACTAGCATACTGCGCAGTTGCATTTTATAATGTAGACAAGATTTAACTTGCATTCATGAATAAACTATTAAGCAGACTAACCCACAAAAGCATTTAAGATTTTGCTATAGTTTTCGACATCATATTTGTGAGCTAGGCTTTTCAACATTAATGAACATTAAAACTCAAAAACGTGAAAGACAGGAATATCGATGAAGAAATGAGGGTAGTTTTATTATATTGATATATTAGACCCGACACAGCTGAAATCTGCCAAAGACAATTAGCTCGGGCATCTCATTAAACTCGATTTAAAAATGTTCCATTTTTCTAAGAGAGTTATTTGCAGATCTTAACAATATATGTATTTTTAAATAATGCTTTTTACTGTTTATTTAATGTGTAATATATATTTTTTTAGTAAAATACATATGCATATTTTTGTTGTTAGTTTTATGATCTTAGTGATATAATGTTCTGCATATTTTCTTTACAAACAAAAGTGTTTGTTGATTTTGAAAAGTTTAAGGACCCCTAATCTATAGTCTGTTCCACTTTGAGATGGCAGCTTCGTCACTAATGAAGCAGTTATAGTTCGTCTGCCGGAAGAAATATTGATCAAAATACTTTCGCATTATAAAGTTTCGAAGTCTGGCTGCATCGTAATTCGTATTTTTATCCTCGATATTATAAAAATCTGAGGATAGAAAAAGATGAAATTGAAAAAAATTCCTAATCGAGAATATTCTCCAAGTCATCAGCACGTGCTCTGCACGTGCTGATGACTTGGTGGCCATTTTGTGAATGCCTACTCTCTACCAAGGTCACTACCGTGTCACGTGCAAGTATAGCCAAATTCCCGCCAAAACAGAAATAGCGAAAATTCGTGCGTTAAATTTGTCCGGATTTACCTGCACAACCCTGTATATTTTCCTTTTCTTGTGCACCAACTTTTGTAGCGCACACTTGCAATATTTTGGTACGTCTGCTTCTTGTAGCGCGCACCTGCTAGTTGCAATTACTACTGCTTTGGTAGTTGTTTGTTATTAAAATTATTATTATTTTTAATTTTTTTGTGTTTGTTCCCTTTAGTCGCCTCTTACGACACGCAGGCTCATGGTAGGCTTAAATTCTACTATCCTCAAACCTACAGGGGGTTTTGATAGCCTCTTCTGGGCCTGTATTGATCCGTTTGACGGGTTATTACCGCTCATAGGATCACATGGTGGACCTATTCTTTCCCCGGACCCACAGGATTTGTTGTCCTTTAATTATTGTTGATTAGTGATTCTCCTCGGAATCTTAGAGTGGGTGCTTCACAGGTTTTGTTGTCCTTTAATTATTGTTGATTAGTGATTCTCCTCGGAATCTTAGAGTGGGTGCAGACGAAATGCTCTATTTCTAACGTGGGAGTTCGATCAGGTGTGGAATTGGCTGATCCTTTTTGACGCCATCCCATACTTTCTCGTTTCTCGGACTCCACGCAGGTTATTGTCGGTTTAAATCGGTTAGCATGAAGTAGAAGTAGTTCTTTTGATTTTGTATCCTTGATGTCATAATTTACTTGGCTTGTTTTGTTACTACTGTGATGTATTTTATTAACTGTTGCTTGCATGTGTTGTGCTAAGTTGTGAGCTTCCTTGGTTATCGGTAGAGTTTTGTCTTCTGGCAAGTCTACAGTTTTCGCGTCAGTTTGGCGGCTACTCATCTGTGACTTCGCGGGAGAGACCTGTTGTTTTCTACCGAGTTTGTTCCTGATGTTTGTTCCTGATGGTGTTTGGCCATAAAGGGCTTTTTACCATGGCTCAGTTGCATATTTCGCCCTCAAACTGGCAAGTCTACAGTTTTTGCGTCAGTTTGGCGGCTACTCATCTGTGACTTCGTGGGAGAGACCTGTTGTTTTCTACCGAGTTTGTTCCTGATGCTAGCAATGGTGTTTGGCCATAAAGGGCTTTTTACCATGGCTCAGTTGCATATTTCCCCCTCAAAATTTACCTGCGTGCCGTCAGCTAATATAAGTCTTGAATTGTGCAGCAAAATTGTCAAGCAGTGTTACTTTATTATATTGCAACCTAATATACCGTCAGTTGGAGCGGCTATTCTAGGGTCTACGATATAACACAAATGCTTAATTTTAATGGGTCGATTTGAAAAGTAAAGTAGGACATTCCATATATTCGAACGGGATGTCCTGTAGTGCTTAATAATTCTGACTCCATTCCTTTAGATGGAACTATTTGTTTTCGGAGTCTGTTGACATCGATTTGAAAAGTAAAGTAGGACGTTCCGTATATTCGAACGGGATGTCCTGTAGGGCTTAATAATTCTGACTCCATTCCTTTAGATGGAACTATTTGTTTTCGGAGTCTGTTGACAAATGTACGGGATAGCAGTGTGACATTAGCACCTGTATCTACCGTCAATTGGATATTATGGCCATTAGCCCTACAATTTAAATTAGGCTTGGAATTCTCGAGTTTCAGTCCTCAAATTTTTGTACATTTATCCCAACAATTGATTGTCCGTATAGTCGGAATAACATGAATTATCGGCTCTTGGTGATTTTTATCATTTCTCTTTTTCTGTTTACATCTAAATTCGCCCTTAGTTAGTTTAATTTTCTGCTGTTTCTGATTCTTATCATTTTGAATATCTTGTGGAACTGCGTATCCTGACTTTATTTTAGATTTCTTAGATCCGCGCTTTTGCGATGGATAAAAATATGGATACAGCTGTTTCTGGTTCTTATCGTTTTGAATATCTTGTGGAACTGCGTGTCCTGACTTTATTTTAGATTTCTTAGATCCGCGCTTTTGCGATGGATAAAAATATGGATAGCGTTCTCTACTCTGTATCAAGAATGGTTTCTTTGGCTGAGAAAAGATGCGTCTATTATTTTCCCAACGATTTTGATTTTGAGGAGCCGAAAAATGAGGTTGGTTTGTTCTGTTCTTAAATGGATTTCTATTTTGTAGTGACTTATAATAATCTGATTGTCTGATTCCCGATATATTATACCGTTGTGACGGCGACGAATTATAGTTCGAATTATTTTGATAATTCAGTTGCGTTCTCGGCTGCGGGAAATAAGATGAACGCCTTGTTAATGTTTCTTCCAATCTATCCACTCTACCACAAAGCCGTTCAATCATCTCCCTTAACTCAATCAGGATCTGATTCGTATTTATCATCCTGTTGGGTTTTGGTTCGCTATATGCGTTGGCTACTGTATCTGGCTCTGTTTCTAAGGTGTCTAGCCTATTGCTAATTTGCTGTATGGCGACTTGCAATTCCGCAGTGCTATCCAACTTCCGATTGGTATAGTCTGACCCAATCAAGGCGGCACTAACCTCATCTATTCGTTGGCTGCTGTATCTGGCTCTGTTTCTAAGGTGTCTAGCCTATCGCTAATTTGCTGAATGGCGACTTGCAATTCCCCAGTGCTATCCAACTTCTGATTGGTATAGTCTGACCCAATCAAGGCGGCACTAACCTCATCTATCTTTCCGACATAGGGACAGGATTTAAATATCACCTGGTCTATCAATTCCTCGCAGGAAGCGACTAACAAGGGTTCCTCAAAAGTTTTTGGGTCGTGCGACATTACACTGCACTTAATTTTGTCATTAATGCTGTTGAGAAACTGAATTCTCAATCGTTCATCCATTTCCTTCCGTTGACACATCTCTGCCACCTTTTCCTGGTTGTCGGCGGCATTTACATTTATTGTCGTCTCGGCTGCGAGAGACTGCAACCTAACAGTGTTCATCCATTTCCTTCCGTTGACACATCTCTACCACCTTTTCTTGGTTGTCGGCGGCATTTACATTTATTGTCGTCTCGGCTGCGAGAGACTGCAACCTAACAGCAAATGTTCGCACATCCTCTCCTCGCTGTTGCGTGCAAGTGTGGAATTGTTGAAGTCTAATGGTGTATGGAGCCTTTACAAACAGCTGCAACATTAGCGACTTAAATGCCTGATAATCTGTTACGTCTTTAGCTTGGAAATTGCGCCATGCATACTCTGGCGATACTGGTCAATTTACATTTGGCTATGCCCAAACGCTGTCAATCGGCCCAAGAAGTCAAAGCTGCAATTTCATCGATTGTATCAAAGAAATCCGATACGCGTTGAGTTGGTTCACCCGAAAGGTAGAAATTAAGCCCGCGAAGGCTAAAGATCTGCCAGAAAATGTCTCAGTGTGCGACACCGTCGCATCCTGCATCTCGTCAGCCATCTCAAAGTCTATCAACCTTTCTTCCGGCACTTTATCGTTCTTTCGGGCCTCTATTAATCTCTTCTATCCCACTCCTGACACCAATGTGAAGTCCGCACGGTCCGCTGGATCCACAAGACAACTATGAACGGTTCCCAACAGGCAGATAGCCTACAAGCGGTGTGTGACGCGAGTAAGGACGGGTGATGAGAGGCTGGACAAAACGACACAGAGACTACGTTTGTAGGTACAAACATCTTTTATTGGAGAAAAGATCTGCCAGAAAATGTCTCAGTGTGCGACACTGTCGCATCCTGCATCTCGTCAGCCATCTCGAAGTCTATCAACCTTTCTTCCGCCACTTTATCGTTCTTTCGGGCCTCTATTAATCTCTTCTTTCCCACTCCTGACACCAATGTGAAGCCCGCACGGTCCGCTGGATCTGCAAGACAACTATGAACGGTTCCCAACAGGCAGATAGCCTACAAGCGGTGTGTGACGCGAGTTGTGATGGTCGACAAATAGCCAGTTTCGAAGAATAATGGGGATAGGTGTTGGATAGGCATACACTACTGCACTAAGGAATTAATCGTATTGATATCGAATAGTATGAAACAGAGTTGGTGGGTCAAAACAATAAATTACATAAATATCCAATTTAAGTGAAATTTGTATATATTATTAAGTTCCACTAGAGCAGTGTGAGGCCTGCACGGCCCGCTGGGCCCGCAAGACAGGTATGAACGGTTCCCAACAGGCAGATAGCCTACAAGCAGTGTGTGATGCGACTAAGGACGGGTGACGAGAGGCTGGACAAAACGACACAGAGACTACGTTTGTAGGTACAAACATCTTTTATTGGAGAGAGAAATAAAAACGATTACAGTGAGACCGACTAATAGTGTCAAAGGACCAGACCTTTTTAACAATATTTTTCTTCCGTCGGACGAGGATCGAAGTCTTCTCCAGAGGCAGTCCATCGGACGAGGATCAAAGTCTTCTCCGGAGGCAGTGCAGATTTCCTTTCTACAGGACCATTCGGGAATGTTAATTCACGATCCTTGGTTCCTTTTCTGAGGCGGCGGCTCAACGAGTCTTCTACAGGACCGTTCGGGAATGTTAATTCACGATCCTTGGTTCCTTTTCTGAGGCGGCGGCTCAACGAGTCGGAGTTTCTCACAAAGTTTGTGATGCAGTGATGGAGATCACTCAAGTGTCTTAGCTGGGTCTTCGATGCTGGCCGATAAGTCCCTCTATCTACTGTGCTTCGTTTGGCATTCTTTTAGTCCTCCGCCTGAATTACTTAGGCTGAGGGTCTCGGCCTGATCCGATATATTTAAGCAAGTTGCTCGGATCACATCTCTACTCAGAGACGTGACGGATCAATTAATTTCTTCGGTGTACAGAGACCGACTAAGTTCTACCACGAACTGGAGCTGAATGCTTTCTTTGGAGATAGGAAAATGAAGCGACCATCCTCCGTCTTGGGCAAGAACCAACTCTCTCTGGCGTGCTGGAACCAACTGTCTTTTTCTTTGTTCAAAATCCCTGTTCTATCCTATCGATAAAACAAATAAACATCTCTCCCTTTTTCCCGGGAAGATGACATCTCGACCCTGTCTCATAACTTCGCACAACCTCCTCCGAACACCTGCACAATGCCGGAGTTCTTGTGCGGTTTACATCACAGCATGTTTATTTTTATTCTGGGGAAATAGTGGAGAATGGAGTACTTTGGACCCGGCCGGTGGAGAGACCTCCTCACCCGATGCTGACTATTAAGTTGTCAACTCTGTTAACTTACAATCGTGTGAGAAATGATATTCTCCAGTGGGCCAGACCTCGGGCCCCCACAGCAGGAATGCGCAGATGGCAGCCCCCCTCACCACTTGTTATTTTCATAAGTTGTACCATCGACCAAATATTATTCGTAGTGACATACGATCGGGTGAGAAATGATATTCTCCAGTGGGCCAGACCTCGGGTCCCCACAGCAGGAATGCGCAGATGGCGGCCCCCCTCACCACTTGTTATTTTCATAAGTTGTACCATCGACCAAATATTATTCGTAGTTTTGATCCATGCATTTCTGATGGGAAATTATTTTTATAGTGGTTGACGATGATAATTTTAAATAATAAGGAAAAAATAATTATTGTATTTTTAATAATGAATATTTTTATTTTATTTGTGTGCGAAATAGACATTAAAAATGGGTAATTTAAAACAAAAAGTTAGTACACGCGCACCAGGTCGCGCTGCCGCTTAACTAACGAAAATTTAGAATCGATTTGGCCTCAGGCTACTACCCATCTCCAATCTAACATAAAAAAAAATTATTAAATCTATGCCATGCCACCCATTCGATTAAAAATTCTTTATTTTTGACAACATTTCTTTGTAATATGTAATTAATAAACATCATTAAATATTATGATATATAATTTTTCTGAATTTTGGTGACCCTACTCTAAGTCGGTGAATCTAGGCTATGCTAGGTCTTAGCCAGTCTCCGCGTCCTCTCACTGAGACTAACTATTAAATTAGAGGATGGTATGTACTAAAAGTGATGGAAATCGATTCGCTTATGCAGTAATAACCGTGCCTGCTAGATGTACAGAATCGTTACAAAATGCAAAAAATGAAGAGAGTCGAGTGATCGATTCCACCGTCTAGTTTTATGGTAAAGTGGTTTTTATTCCGAAAAATAGTTGTTGCTTGATGTTATATCCGAGCCTCGTGTTTGATATTATATACATTTTTAATTCTTATTTTCGTCATTTGTAGGTATCTTAAGCAGCTACGCAAGAACAGAGATGAAGAAGCGGAGTTAATGAAAAATGTTCCAGGATGGAAAGTCGGAACATACTATGGCGAACCCCTGTACAAAACAATTCCGAAAGACACATTTATCGATCCACTCCGCAACGAATATTACGCTCACGCTAATAAATTATATTTATGGGAAAGTGTTTATATAGATGCTTTGTACTGAAAGCCAAAGTAGTAATATTTTGAGAAAAATGAAATCTTATAACCAACATTGTAGAATATAACAAGTTTCTTCTACCCGAATAAATAAATATTGTTTGAATTGAATTGTATAAAGCCCATAGTCGATATTCTTATAATTATTCGATCGAACTTACTATTAAATATTCTTACAGACCAGGATAAAGTTAAATAGAATTTAATCATCAAACAAAGTAAACCTAACCAAAGAATATGTAGTTAAAAATATTCGTATTGGAAACGACAATTTTTAGTTGAATTTGCACTCGGAATAGTGGTTAAAAATAAATCACTAGGTCAGTGTCAAATCACTAGGTAAGTCACTTAAACTTCAGTCAACTGATTTATTTTGATTCAAAACTATTACCAAAAACTTTTCGACGGTATGGTCAATTAGGAATCCATCATCGGAATTTTGCTGCCTGCAAATGATTTTGCTTTATCAAAGAATTCTCATTAGGTTTGTTTGGTGGACGTAATTTTTAGTTATATGGCCAAATCTCTCCATTCGGCGTATGTATGCGACAGAACTCGCACTTTAGTCCCGTTTGCCTGGCCATTTGTCTTAGGGGCCAGATTAAACGCTTTGACTCCTATTCGGAAGACACGGGACTAAATCTTTTTCCAATATAAGAGAAAAGGATGTTTAATTCCGTGACAAGAGGTCCGGCATCATCTGAAAATTTTATGGGGCCTTTACCATCCAGCCCTCTTCTACGGGTGTGGGTACTAGTGGTTGGAACTGGCCCCACTCCTCAGTAATCTCGTCGATGGGAAAGGGGCATAAAAATGCCAAACAAAATGCCTCGGACAACAAGCCCATGGAAATACATAAAATTCTAATTATCTCGAAGTACATGTTTAGGATCACCTGTTGGATACTGGCAGGTAATTGGCTTAAAACGTACGACGCATCGCCCATACACTTACAAGTTAGTTATGCCAAAGTTCGACTCGGGCAGATGTGAAAAGCTATCTTTGAGAACTTACAGTAACTAGTAGGAACTATGGAATGACAGTCAAAATAGGAGTCTAATTCCAGGTATTAGACTTCAAATGTTTATATCTAAACTATCGTTTCATCCAGTTCTTAACTGGCCATGGTAATTTTCCAGAATATCTTCATAGATTTAACACGAAGGATTCTGTTCATCCAGTGCTGGATTAACCCTATAAGCGAAGTAAGGATGCGCTTAGGGCATCGAGGGAAGGGGTACCACAGAAATTTTTCATCAAATTTTGAAAATGGCTATGCCACTTTCAAAATTTAATGAAAAATGAATAAGTTCTATTTATAAAATGTTCTCTTGTGTCGTCATGTTTATCCTGCAAAATAAAGTACATCGCGCTCGCAGATTGGAAGTCACGTGTCTATCCTGTCGCCATGCGCGGTTACTGTGTTCGCTGATCGTGCTGCAGTTTTTACTGTATATGTAAGTGTTTCTCATTTGTCTACCCCGTCGCCATGTGCGGTTACTGTGTTCGCTGATCGTGCTGCAGTTTTTACTGTATATGTAAGTGTTTCTCATTTTGTTTGGTTCTAATTTATATATAATTTGCCTCCGTAAACAATGAGGATTTCGCTGATGCGATTTTTTTGTTTGCTTGCTGGTGAATTTCTTATTTTCCTTGAAGTTTTAGAACAGCATTCATCCTACTACTTAACAAAGAAAACGAAACCACCCGATTCGTCTTTCTTCATTCTGCCAATAATTATTTCCAACAGAAATTGTTCTCGGAAGTGACCAAACCTGGCTTGCGCGACCGTTTACTTTGATTTTGTGGTGACTGATAGATTTCTTATTTAATTTTGGGAAAATTTAACGATTCTACTGCTCATGCTTCTTAACACAGGAAACGAAACTACCAGTTCGTCTTTCTCCATTCTGTTGGTATATATTAGGTATATATATATATATATA
>AYEL01064426.1:0-15654 GCA_000484575.1 Olivierus martensii
CTAACAAAAGTTACACAATTTTCGGTTAGTAAAACTGGAAACAAATTAGTAAAACAAATTACTTTTATGATGTCAATTAACATTAATTTGTTAATTGACATCATAAAAGGGGATGGACCTTTGTTAGTAAGACTGGTCTATGCTTACAACTCGCATTAATCAAATATTTGCTCGCATTAAGTGAAAAACAGTATCATTTTTATAAGTCACACTAATCGAATATCGCATTATTCAAACTCACACTAATCGAGGCCTACCTGTTAAGTCACACTAATCGAATATCGCATTATTCAAACTCACACTAATCGAGGCCTACCTGTATTATAAAAATATTTTAATTTATTAAGGAAATTATTTGTAAATAATAATCAAAATATCCACTTGGTAACTAAAGTCAGCATGTTATTTTTAACTTCCTGTAATGATAAATTAAGACTATTTCTATGATATATTGTATAAATCTTCAAATAATCAGAAATGAATGATTAAGTAACAGGTATAATGCTTCAGCATAAAAACTATTACATTAAGAGTAGATATGGTAGATTTTTTTGTCAGCAGTGATTTGGATAATTGATATTTACTATAATAACAAGCACTGTTGACATTTATTATACCATCAATTAATACTGTCAAGGTCTTTTTATTTTTCTTTGTATCACAGAAATTATATTTTTAAGATAACTGTCTAAGGAAAAAACAAATTATAGCACAAAAATTCCATATTTAGTCTATTGTTTTATGAATCAGGTATGCATTTACTAATGAAGAAATATATCATTCTAATAAGATTTATAAAAATTAATTTTATATTTTTCTATTAAATATCAATTACATTGTAATAGAAAAATAATAATTTCATTATGATGATTTGTAAAATTTGCCCAGTTATACTTATGTAGCAATATTTACTTATATAAATTTCATCCTTTTGCTAATTTTCTTATTCCAAATCCTCTAAAAAGGTAAACATATTTACTGATAATAGTATATAAGAATTGGAAAATTAAATATAAAACAGATGTACAAAGGCAATATTTAGGAGATAACTTTCAGATTAGAGCTGAAAACACTGGACATATCCATAAAATTTATATATTTTATTGTTCTATTATCTTATAATCAATGTTTATAAAGATTGTTAATTTAAAAATTGCTTACAATATTCTCATTTAAAAATTAAAAAAAATTCTATTATAATTTAGCTCAGGGATTCTCAAATTACAATCTGCAAGGTTTATCCAACCTTCAAGATTTTATATGGCCTGCTGATATTTTTTCTTATGAAAAAGTTTCGCTAATTTATTATTAAACTAATTTTTGGTATCTTCCAAAAATTATTATAAATATTCTTATTATTTATTTCCTAAATTTAATAAATAATATTATTCAAATAATCCAAATCTAGCCAAATTTCCCCCAGCGGTTTATTTTAGAATTAACTGCCAAATTAATAATATAGTGGCACCGTAACAGATGGTGGCACCGTAGTGTAATTTAAAAAATTAATTATTAATTTGGCAGTTAATTCTAAAATAAACCGCTGGGGGAAATTTGGCTAGATTTGGATTATTTGGATCGCGCTAATCCCCTAGTTTAACGGATTTTGATTATAATATTATTCAATCATCATAATTCTTTGAAAAAATATGTCATTGTTTAATTGAGGAATCACACAATGTCATCATTTCAAATGTTACATGTCAATTGCTATGTTGGTGAATTGTTAAGTAATTAGCAAAGAAAGGATAACATCATTATTTATATTTCAATGATGTTATTATCCTAAATCACAATATAACAGCATCCAGAATGCTAAAATTATTTAAAATTGAAATAAAATGAATGATTTTTGTACAATTTTCTAATATATATGTTAAAATAAGGTATAAAACATATAATAAATATTATTCTGTCATTAATTACAGATAATTTTCTTTTGAAATTCAAATGAAACAGCTGTAATGATGCAATTAGGCATGTGACTTATTCATTTTAAAAATGTACAAAGCATCAAAATTTGGCAAAAAAAAAAAAAACTTATTATGCTTATAAAACAATGTGGTTGTTCACAATTAATTCCATTTCATTGATAACATTTTAGAAAATGAATTCTCTTCTAATTATAAAAATCCTCATCTATTTTAATCTGGCCCACCATTCATTAGAAAATTATCTATTTAACCCTTTACCAAAAAATTTGAGGATCCCAAGATAGAGATTATTATTCAGCATTGGCCATAATTTGATGTACAAAGGAATATCATGATTCTGAATTCTATAATATAATCTTTCTTTTCAACCAAGTTTTCTCTACTATTGTATGTGACTTAATTTTTCTCCCCTCTTGCAGGGCAGTGATATTCTATAAAAATTGCCATAGAAACCACTGGTTAATCATGAAAATTCTGGTAAATGAGTCATTTTATTTATATAAAAATGTGAATATTTTGTATTGGTTGCAGTGTGTATTTATTTTCCATCTTTGTTTTCTCATCTTTCAATTTCCATTATTGAATAATGGTCAAATAATCTATTCTCATGATAAAGGAAATATACTAGGAAAACTAATACTAATACTAATACTAGGACTACTAATACTAATACAGTGATACCTCGGTTCACGAACACAATCCGTTCCTTGATCCTGTTCGTGATCCGAAAAGTTCGTAATCCGAATCAATTTTTCCCATTGCAATTAATGTAAATCCAAATAATACGTTTTTTGTCCTAGAAAAAATTTTTAACATGTTATGGCTTTATGTGTGGAAATAATACAGAAAGGAAATAAATATAACAGTAATATTAGAAGAAAGCATGTTTAACACCACCTGCACTACACTTTTAACTTTTCTGGGAGCCATAATAAGGGATAAATTTAATTAAATAAAGAAAAAAACTAAAATATCAATACTTGTTGGAACTTTACTGTACCCATATGAGCTGGGCGAACTGGATTGCTGCTGGGGACGAGGCTATGTGCAGGGTTTTGTGCGCCGCAAGTCACATGCGCTCCATACACTCCGTGCGTGTGTGTTCGTGAACCGAAGCATCGTTCGTAAAGCGAAGCAAAATTTGTTCGCAAATGGTGTTCGTAGACCGATTTGTTCGTGAACCGAGACGTTCGTGATCCGAGGTATCACTGTACTAGGAAAACTAATACTAGGAAATAACTAGATAATGCAGAAATAATGTGATTCTATCATCAATACTAGACATTTGAAATTTAAAATTATTTTTAAATTTCAAACATTGCAACCAATACAAAATATAATATTTATATTTATTGTTGTTATAACAATAAATTTAAATATGCTATTGATTTAATTCAAAACATGTTATATTTTCTAGAAAACTAAGTATATAGGACTTGTTAGTATAGGAGCCTCAGGTTTATAGAGAGATATACATTACCCATTTGCACAAGATGTTATAAATTTTAAAGCTGATGCTATTTTCAAATGTTGAAAATGTACATATTCTACCATTGTTAAATGAGATAATTTATTAATACTATACTATATGATAGTTTGATTAAAAATGTTGTCAATTATATAATTTACTTATCAATATCAAATGCAAATTATATTAGAAAATTTCCCTAAGAGATTTATTAATATAATACTTGTAAATAAGAGAATTAAGTGTAAAAATATCCAGTTTATACGCTTGAATATTTATTTTATAAAATAAATTTAAAAAACATTTCATTTTAGAATGTGTCATACCTGTAGCTTTTTGATGACAAGATATTGATTCATCATACTTTCCTAACTTCAAAAATGAATCTGCTTTCCTTTGCTGTTGATGAGCCTAAATAAAAATATTTGCCCAGTTAAAAACATGGAAATATTAAAAAAAAACATTCAATTATTAGTATACTATATTTATATTGAGTGTTTTCATTAAGCATTAATATTATATAAAAATATTATATATTATCCTTATAGCATTTTTATTCAAATTATAATGTATATAAAGATATAAAATAGATATAATTAAGAGTTATAGAAATTATGATTAAACAAAGAAAAAACTATAATTAACAAAATAATTTTAAAATTAATTGTAAATTTTAATACTTAGCTAAATTTGAATCAATAGTTAAAATTAGAAGTTTGATTAAATATCCAATATAAAAATTTTTCTCTCCCAGAATTGAATCAGACATCTTCAAATTAACATCCAAATTTCTTAAGTTAGACTAACAAATATCTATAAATTTCCATTTTTTAAGCATATCAATTTTAATATAGTATCAATGATTGTTTAGTTGCCTTATGCCAAGTCAATGTTCTCTTGGTATAGTTGGCTAAGGTACTAGAATATTAATCTGAAGATTCCAAATCTGATTTCAGCTTGAAACAAATTATTTCAGTAGGGAAATTTTAGCTTACATTGTTTCGGATGTAAATAGTACTATAATAGCCCATTTATATATCATTTTGTGTATGTATGTATGTATGTATGTATGTATGTATGTATGTATGTATGTATCTGTATGTATGTATGTATGTATGTATGTATGTATGTATGTATGTATGTTATACACACACATACATATATACATACGGGATGTTTTGTTGAAGCAGTGACAAACTCAGAAGAGTGATAGTAGGCATCAAGAGGAACCAAAATAGCCATGGTACATGCTATTGCAAATCATGTTTAGTCAGTGAAAATCATGAAAATACTTATGCTTGTGCAATGACATCCATGGGCCACCAATTCCTGTAATAATTTATCACCACCCCTTTCTGGCATTCTACTTTGCACCAAAGACTATGTTGTAAATATGCTGTCAGATAAATGTTTTTTGTACTTATTACTGTACTGTTTGTTATCCTCGCTCAATGTCAAACCCTGCATAAGTATTTTCGTGATTTTCACTGGCTAAACATGGTTTGTGATAGTATGTTCCATGGCAATTTTGGTTCCTCTTGATGCCTAATATTGCACCTCTGAGTTTATTGCTACTTCAACAAAACACCCTATATATGTGTATATTTATATATATATATATATATGTATGTATGTATGTATGTATGTATGTATGTATGTATGTATGTATGTATGTATGTATTCATACATATATATTATACACAAATATAACATATTAAAATATATATATAATTATAATTAATGGATTTTAAAAACAGGGTTGCAGAGTCAGTCGGAGGTTTTTGGTGGAGTCAGAGTCAAGTCGGAGTCAGGAGTCGGAGATGGACCTTACAAATTTTAGGGAATCAGAGTCTGAGTCAGATTTTTTTTTTTAAAGGTGGAGTCTGAGTTGGATCATTTGCCATCTAATTCTGCAACTCTGGGTTGCAGAGTTCTAGATTTTTAGATAGAGTCGGAGTTGGAATTTTAAACTGCCCGAAGATGGGAGTTGGAGTCAGACCTTACAAATTTTATGGAGTCGGATCACTTGCCATCCAACTCTGCAACTCTGATTAAAAGTAATTCTTCAATAAAATAAACTATTTTACTAAATGTCATTATTAATCTATATATATATGTTCTAATATCTAATATATATATGTTTGCTATCTGTCTGACTTTCCATAAAGGATTCCATACTGTTTAACAATTCAAAATCAAACAAGATACTTCCCATAACTCCCTGCATAACATAGGCTACTCTGATAGAAATCATCTAGGGTATATGTTGACATTTTGGGGTAGCAGTGAAAATACCTTCATTTAAATTCTTCAGAGTGATGTTTGAAATTGTGTTGATGTAATAATCACACCAACATATCATCATAATGTAACAATGGATAATATAATATGCTAGTATATATATAATGCAATGATTGTTTTTTGTCTGTTCTGCATAGGCTTTTGCATGTTTGATCTCTTGAAACAGAACTTGATCTAATAATTTCCCATAACACAGTAGAAAATTAGTATTGATAGCTTATGCTTGGTCTCAAGAGAATGAAATACTTGTCATCGTTTGTGTCAAGTGCTATAAGAAATGAATTTGACTATATGGTGAAATAATATTCATGATTCATTATTGAATTATTATTCATCCTTCAGCTTTCTGGTTCATCATACCGTGGCAGACTCCAAAAACAGCTAATGCGAAAAGTGTGATTTCATGATTTAATTCATACTAAACAAACCTATAAATTCTCTTAAACTAATTTAAAATTTGTTTATTACTAACTAAGTTGCCAATGTCATAATGATATAAGTTACCACATAAAGTGTATTATGTAAATTCCTGGGCAATGCAAGGTATACCTGCTACCTAATATATTATTTCTCAAAAATTAAACCAATTTTGATTGTTAAGTTAGTCTTTGATTATCTGCAACTATCAAATGCTTTATTATAACATGGGTTCAGTCTGAATTTCACTGTTGTAAGTTGAAAATGGGGAAAATTTACAATTGTCCACTACCTATATTTATTATTCATATTCCACTGTATCATAATAAACACAAAAATACAACCAGACACAAAAAATGATGTTTTTTATATATCAGACTATCAGAAGGGACTTGAATACATTATCAACTGCACTGACCAATCACAGAATTTATGAATAACATCCCCATCAGAAGTACATATGATTTTAAGTTAAGGCAGTCATATATCAAAATATATTTTTAATACTTTAATTTAAAATAATTTTAATAATTGATAATGCCCAATCATCTGCATAATCTTATCTGTATAGGAAAAATATGTAGCTGTTCTAATAATTAATTTAAGCTATGAACAAAATTTAACTCAATGAACAATATATAATATTCAAAGTAGATTCGAGCCATTTTGATGATTTTAAAAAAATACGATACATCAATTATATCAAAAATTTTTTACAATTGCTGATAGTACAGTAGGCTTTGGAAGAAGACAGTCTTCAAATATTACAAAAACAGAATCACTGATTCAGTACTAATAGATGAAAATAAATTATAATCACAGTCTTGAAATATTACAAAAACAGAATCACTGATTCAGTACTAATAGATGAAAATAAATTATAATCATACAATATTAATATTTCATCTAGGCCAGAGTTTTCATAACTCTGTGTCATGGCCAACTAGTCTTTTCCAAGTGGACATGCAAGAATTAATAAAAACATCATTTCTAAGACAAACAAAAAATAAATTCAAATTAATGTAAAAAAAAATGAATAAGCAAAAGGATTATAAATACGTAATCCTTTTGCTGATTTCATAAACCCAGAAACAGAAAATTGATCTCAAGGAAAAAATGTGGGATTCCAGTGTTTTAGGATTTATACAGAAAAATTTTCCTGGAAAATCCTGGGAGCTAGACACTAGTTCCAAAGTAAGAGATGAAATATTGTGTCTGGAATTGGCCAGCTAGTGACAAAAATACCCATTACTTTATGGATAGTCAGTGACAAAAATATCTATTACTTTGGAACTGGTTAGGCCTACCAGTTCCAAAGTAACAGATGAATATTTTTATTGTTAGCTGGCCAGTTTCAATGTAAGTCTTGAGTGTTTTAGTTACTAGCAGACCAATTCCAATATAGTGATGAATGATTTTGTTGCTGATGGACCAAATCTAATATAAGTGATGAGAGATTTCTCCTCAGTGGGTCAGTTCCAAAATAAGGAATGGACATTTTCATGCTGGCAGGTCAGTTCCAATATAAGGAATGGATATTTTTATATCAGCAGGCTGTAGTCAGTCGCATTATCCATTGTGCCATTGGACTGAGCTGTCCAATTCTAATATAAGGGATAAGTGTTTTTGTCATTGGTGAGCCAGTTCCAAATTAAGAAATGAATATTTTTATTACTGATAAGCCAATTCAATATAAACAACAAGTATTTTGGTCACTGGTAGGACAGTTCCAAAGTGAGAGATTGGAACTGGACTATAGGCAGCAAAATTAAACATTACTTATATAGGAATTGGCCTACTAGTGACAAACATTCATCACTTATATTGGAACAAACACTTATTGCTTGTATTGGAATCAACTTTCCAACGATAAAAATATCCATCTATTACATACTTTACATACGATATGATCAATTAATTACTAATTCCAACTAATAGCTTATAAGTGTAAGCAATGATTACACTAATAGATTGTTAGTTGGAGTATGTATTATATAATGCTAAGTGAATAGGCATCCAGTATAATATGCTCTCTAAGATTGGTATATCTTGTATGCTGTTATTTTAAGAGTTAAATGTAACTATTATTATTTCAGACTTTTTGTATTTGTAATTGTATTTTTGTGAAAAGTAACTGTTCAGAGTTATAGTCAAGTAGAACCTATTCCAAAATACAAATTCTAGTTCTTTTCACTCAGATCTGTAATGCAACATTTATCGGTAACTAACTACATGTATAAACATATTTTAGTTTATCAACAAGAAATGATAATATGAGATTATAATAGATTTATTAAACCATATAATCAATATATTTTATCTAAATCTTATTACCAATATGGAATACAACTAGAGCATGATTTAATAACTTTTATAAAATATGATTTGTGATTTTTAATTTATAGTTTTACATTATTTCATAATTACCAAGTTCAAAGGTGTATCCATTTCTTGTAAGAAACAAAATTCTGAAAAAATACAACGAAATTACAAAATTGTAAAAATCTACACTAAGTTAAGCGCGCCACCTATCAAATAAAACCAAAAAGAATATGCCACAGATTAGAAATATGCTGTCTATAATCTTAATTTTATATTCTCAATACGTGTGACAATACCATATTTTTAACTATTTATTTCTTTTGTCAAAGTAATATATATTATAATATCTATAATATAACTTTTAAAAGATTTTCCTTATTTTAATATTAATAACTGTATTTAATTCAAAAATACCCAATAAAAATTAAATTTAAATTACTATGCTGTTTCATTAAAGAGGAGCTTCATTAAATATACATTTAATGAAACTTCCCTTGGAAATATTCATCAGAAAAAATATAATATAAAATGAAATAGTTTCAAGAGATGAGACCCAAGCTTGGATCCGAGAATCGAAGTCGTGTCCTTCATAGTGAAAACCAAAGTTAGGATAGTTAGGATAAATTAGTATAGATTATACTGCCAAATCATACTGTCAGCCGTATGGTCGCGTGGAAGCAGACTGTGCTTCCATCTGGAGGATTCCGATTCAATTCTTGGGCCCCATCACCTCCAGATATTTTCAGGAGGGATCCGGGTCCGGCCAATTGAACATCATCCTCCACCTGATGGCTGACTCATCATGGGTGTAGGCAGCCTGTGGAGGAAATTGGAATGTCACGCTGCATATTCTATACGTAGCGGCGGCCACTTTTCGACCAGGTTGGCCATGGTGAAAGACAACTAGAAGGTTGAAGGACTGAATCCAACGTTTCACAGTATATTTATATATATATAATATTATATATGGTTAGGTTTTTGCATATTTTATGCCCCTTTCCAATAAGAGAGATTACTAAGGGGCGGGGCCAGTTCTAATCACGGGCTGCACTCACACCCGTGGAGGGGGCGGATGGTGAAGGACGGGGATCGCCGAGCCGGGCCCAGCACCCCGAAAAAACTCCTGCGTGGCACGCAGACAGCGTTACTACTCGACCATCAGCTATATGGTTAGGTTAGATAGGCTACATTGTATATTTCACGAGGGATATACTGTATCTGGCGGCGGCCACTTATAGAGTCCATCACAGGCTGGCTAACACCTCTGATGGGGTCAATCGAATGATTGAAGGATGGGGTTCAACAAGCAGGGGCTGGACCCTCCTGAAAAAAATGGAGATGTGGGACTCGGATTTGAACCCGGGATCTCCAGGGTGGTAAGCCACAGTTTTACCATGCGGCCATCCGGTTAGGTTAGGTTAGTTTAATTACGCCGCCATATCCTCATGGAATATTCTATATCTGGCGGCGGCCATTTATAGCTCCCATCACAGGCTGGCCAGCACCCATGATGGGGTCAACCGGATGGTTGAAGGATGGGGTTCAACAGGCCGGGCCCGGACCCGGACCCTTCCTGAAAAATTGGAGGTGTGGGACCCGGATTTGAACCCGGATCCTCCAGGGTGGTAAGCCGAAGCTTTACCACGCGGCCATCCGGCCGACTGCGGCCATCCGACTGACTATTGTATATTGTATATTGCATCATTACTTCCGAGCCCTGCACGGTTAGATTTTTTCATTTTTAATATCGTTTTTCATAGTCATTCGATAGATCACAGGGAAACGCTTCGGTTTTCCACTATGGAGAACCCGGGTTCAATTCTCGGATTCTATTTTTGAAAATATTTATCATGGGATCCTGCCCTTGACCCGTTCGATCCCTCTTCTCCGCAATCTGGCTGATGCCTTCGCAGGGGTAGACAGACTGTGGAAGAGATTGTTTCGCCCCGCTACTTACTTGTTAGTACTCTACCTGAATAGAAAGTGATGACATCTGTAAGTAACAAAGAAGCCAGTGGCTATTAAATCTTGAAACATTTTCATACTCACCACGGGGCTGCCCATATCTCTGGCTGAGATATGCTGTTTGATGGAAGATGGAGTTCAACTAGCCGGGCTTGACTCTGCATCGTTAGGTTAAGTTTTATTTAATTTGTCATACCGTACATGGGATATATTTTATCTGATGGCGATGAATTTTAGAGTTCTTTACGGACTGACAAAAATCCAAGGTGGATCCCGAGAATCCAGTTCTATTCTGGGTCACACACCTTCAATCTATTGCTTTACCACGCGACCATCCCAAAGCAAGTGAGAAAGAATCGGCTAATCCATGTAGGACAGGGATGCCCAAACCATGGCCCTCCATTGATTTGTTGGCGGCCCGCCTCACCATGTGTTATTTTAAGTCACATAATCAACGAAAAATTATTTGTAGTTTTGAATAATGCATTTTCAAATAATATTTTCCTGATGTGAAATTATTTTTACAGTGGTTCGATAATAATGTTTTTAAATAATAAGGAAAAAATAATAATCATATTTGTATTAATAAACACTTTTTTTTTAATTTTTACTGGATTTATATTTTTGTGAAATAGGTAATTTAAAAAAAAATTGTACATACGCACAAGGTAGCAGTGCCGCTTAATTATCAGTATTTAGAATCAATTTTACGTTTGGTTACTATAAATGTCGAATCTAACATAAAAAAAAATTTTTTTAATCGATGCAATACACGCATCCTATTAAAAATTCCTTGTTTAATTTTGATTATGTTTCTTTGTTACATGAAATAATTAATAAACATGATATGACATATAACTTTCGTGGTTTTTTGGTGGCCTCCTATAAGTTTTGGTGAATCCATGCGGGCCTTGGTTTCAACAAGTCTGTGCATCCTTGATGTAGGATCAACAATTCTCTCTCTCATTCGTATATTTTTACAAAAACAACATTCCGATCATTGTTGATTATTGAACATGTATTATCTGAATGGCAAACGAACGTTTAACTTATTTTGGCCATCTGGTCAATTTTTGTAATAGCATCGGGAGAAAAATTATGATGATCAGACTGAATA
The DNA here is from genome assembly GCA_000484575.1 of Olivierus martensii. Classification (NCBI taxonomy): domain Eukaryota; kingdom Metazoa; phylum Arthropoda; class Arachnida; order Scorpiones; family Buthidae; genus Olivierus; species Olivierus martensii. The sequence continues at coordinate 11,525 of AYEL01064426.1, forward strand.
AATTACATATAAGAAAAGAGCCGGATTTACGCATAAGTTAGGCATGCCAGAACTTAGGACTACACATTAACAAGGCTTTCACTTCAGTATAAAAAATAACAAAAATTATAAATAATGGATATATGAGGATTCAGATGAACTCTCTCTCACATCCTTCTATGAAAACGATAACGAAACATTAAATTTTAGATTTAATTTTTGAATGGCCTTTAGTGTAGAAAAATAAATCGAATGTTATAATTTAACATTTCCATAAAAATGCTTTAGAGAGGAATTGAATTTCTTTGGTTTAGAATTTTTTGAATTCAGTACTAAATGCTAATATTTTCATTATATAGTTGTATCCAATTATATATTTATATAGATTTCTAAATATTAGATTGTAAGAGAACTTTTTTAAATTTGTTTATTAATAATGTTAATTTATTATTTATTATTATATTAAAATTTATTAAAAATTATTAATTATATTTTTTATTTATTATTATTTATTATTATATAAAAATTCAACACTTATTAATAAACACATTTATGTATATAATAATAATAATATATCTTAAATATTTTTTCTGTTGTTGGTTTATTTGTTTGTATGTTTATGTCGAATAATCTCTTAAATGGTAGAAGCCTAGACCGCCAAACTTCGCATGGTTCTCTGTGATGCCTAATAATCAAATGTGCAATCTTCAATATCTATTTCTTTATCCAATTGTTGCCATTTACAGCATATGTGGCATTTATTTAATTTCAATACTTTTCTATCTATAAACCCTCCAATGTATGTCAATATTGGCAAAGAATGGTACAATTGCCACCTTACTGAAGCACGACGAAAGTGATACAGATCGAAAGGGGGACCGAAATACACAAAAAATCCCTAGTGAACCAAAGGTCAAAGATCGACCCGCAAAGTTCCTTTTATTGCAAATGGCGCAAGCGGTTTGACGTTGTGCGATGGCCTCGTTGTAGTCTGCGACGCGACGCGTCCCGTTCCCGTGCTCCACTACCTATGCCACTTAGATGCCTCTGTATCTCGTAAACGTTTGACCTTTGACCCCTGGTCCATTAGGGATTTTTTGCGCGTTTCGGCCCCCCTTTCGATATATACCACACATTCGCCGTGCTTCGGTAAGGCGACAATTGTACCCAAACAATCATTAGGTATTAATTGAAAATCAAAATTATTTTCCAACAATTGAGAAAATGCATCAAGACTTATATTATAATCACAGTTTTCTTTCACAGGAACTAAAGTTTTTAATGGTATTTCTATATTATTTGCTGCAAGCAGTACGGCATTCTTAAATCGTAATTTGCGTTCATTTTCAAGCACTGGAATATAACTTAAATAATAATTTGCTCCACTAAGTTGACAGTAAGTACTGAAACGGGCTTAAGATTATCATTTCTGAAATTTGCTGAAAAGAATATAATAAATTTTATAATTTTTAAATAAATATGGTATCGACAGAAGAAATGATTCAATTATTATAATTAATGATTGAAAAGTCTGTGATGATAATGAATCAACTGTACATACAGATATTCACCATATTTTTATCCATTGCAAAAAATCATTAAGAAATGTCAACTGAAAATCTGAATTCATTTTGATGGCTTCTCTATATTTATCATTGAATCTTTTTCCTTCAAAAATGCTTTTCACATTCACAATTTTTCCACCAGGTAACAAATATTTCAATAAAATCACAAGTATCATTTACTGTTTGAAAATCACTTGGGTAGTATTTTGCAATATGTTTTAATGCTGTGATATTAGTTTCATTAAATAATTTCAAAACTAAACTAACATTCTGTTTTTGAATATTTGATGGATAAATGACTTTATTTGATAGAGTGTGACCATATTTAATCAATGAATTTTTCTTTAATTGATATAATAATTCTAAATGGCGATATTGGGCAGTTAGTAAAACATTATTGTCTTTCATATTAGGATAATGAATACTACGATTTTCATTTTTTTTTCGTCTCCCAGTTGTTTCTAATGCATTTCATAATATGTACAGTATCAAATATAAAAAAAAGCATGCGAGAAATCAAAAGGATGAGATATACGAGTATGTGACTGTAAAATCCTATCATTTGTGAAAAGTTCAAAAGCTTTTCTGTTTATTACATTATTATCAGATACTAAAGTAATGACTTTTCCAAAATATCTAAGAGAGATAATATCATCTCTTTCAATTGTTCATCAGTTAGGTTATTAACGGGAATTAATGCAACTACATCTCTATAGTTAGATAAAATTGATGAAATCCTAAAAATCTGAGTTGTTTTTGCTGTTTCAAATGGATTTAAAGCACTGACACCATACAGTTGTCCATGTTTAAATGATATTTGAGGTTGTATGTATATTTCATCTATCTGTAAACAAACAATACGTTCATGTGACATCAGATTTTTCATTCGAGATTTAAGATAATTAATACTACCATCAAGAGCACTTGTACATAACTGAAAGTTGTATAACAATTTCTGTAAATTTTTTGGATGAGGCAAAATCTTTAACTCTGATATGAATAATGCATTATATGCTGATAGTGAATGGATATATAAGGTTGAAAATAAAATCATAGTTTGGCTGCCATAACGTTTATTGTTTTTGGCAACTTGTGACAACAACAATTGTTCAACAACAAATTTTAAATTTTCAGAATTTTCATATTCTGGTAATGATTTTAATAAAGTGATACCAAAATGTAAGCAATTATCAGATTTTATGGATGCCCTATTATTTTCTAAATATTTCAAAAGTTCCATCAAAATTTTTTTGAATTTATGGTTGAAAGCTTTTTTGGAAGCACATTCTTGGATATTTTAATTTTATCAACAATAACATTGAATTCAAGTTTATCATCAATAACAGATATGTCAAACTCATTTTAATTCAAGGCAGTGGCGGCTCGTGGATGATTTTTGTGGGAGGACTGAAAAAAATTATAATAAAATACGTAGTGCGGACTGCAATGTTTGCAGCCCACGATATACATATCACAAAAACGTATATCAGGGGTTATCCCCACCTGCTCAATACACTGACTATACGGTGTGACTCGGTCTGCACTGACTGCAGCCCTGATGAGTTCGCAATAGCACTGATTCATACAATACACACATACAGAGCGCCTTTCGAGGTACCTAGTACCTACAATTTAAAAATAAATATACTACGAACGGAAAAAATATGTTTTTGTAAAATAATCGTATAGTAATGTAATAGCTATAATATTTTAAAATTTTCATTTTGATAGGAGGGCTACAATCCTGCAGCTCTATGGGCGAGCCGCCTGATTCAAGGGCCATTTAATGAGCTTGTAAGATTGCCCTGGCCACATCACAAAATTTGAATTGTGCGATGTGCTTTGAATTTTTTTAAAATTATATTTTAGAATAAGGATTCAGAAATATAGATAGGATAATTAAAAATATTGTGCAATCAAATGAACATATTACAAAAATATATAATTACTGCATAATTGCTTTTAATTATACATGTTTTTTAATTTAATTCCTCCCTATCAATCTTTAATTTTCTATTAAGCGTTAAAAATCACATTTTCGGTACAAAAACAGAAGCTTTCCACTAAAATTTTATAAATTCAAATATCCAAATAAACCTTTAAGAAGCCCGTAGCGCGTCTTTATACACATCTTTCAAAGAGGGATTGTTTAGAACTTGATTATTGTATTTGTCTATCCAAAAAATACAGGTTCACATTTAGGCTTTTTGTTTTTTTGGTAAGAAATTTCGCATAAAACCATGAAGTCCTTGCAGGAAAGCATTTAGTTTCTGTCACCGATCTGAGAGATCTGTGTTATCTGTACGTTTACGTCGATAAGGCCAATTGAAAAAACTCGAGCAATTACGTTTCATTAAAATCTAACTAGTGTTTAATAGTATATGACATAGCTACAAGGCGAGAGTTACTTCCTATTATCTCATAACATATTGTTCTCATTTTCATTTTAGTTAATACACGCCGACGAGGATATGGCTTCAGTTCTTCATTAACTATAATGGAATCTGTCCTTATAATTGAATTTTCTTCAAAATGTTTAATACAAATGATTGGATTTTTTAAATGCTGAAGATCTGTAGGAATTTT
>AYEL01064428.1:0-57759 GCA_000484575.1 Olivierus martensii
GAAAAAATTTTTTTATTTTTAATAGTGATTCCACAGGATTGAAATTAATAGTGGAAGTAGAAATGCATCTGGAGAATGAAGTTCAAAAACGTAAAATAAAACAAAGTAAGATGTCAGATTTTTTCCCCAAAGTGTAGAATAGTGTGTACACTCCTGAGATTACATTCATATTTCATAAGTTTTCAAGTTTTATAATAATACCGTATCAATAAGCAGCATTCAAAATATTAATTTATAATCTATGTTTTAATTTCTTTACTGTTTCAAGCTACAGTATACAGTATTTGTTTATTGTTTGTATGTTGGTATTGCAAAAGATAGTATAAATAAATAAATAATGATTAAAATAAACATTTAATGCTAAATTTATTGACTTTGTTACTCATATAACGCAAAAATTCGTATTTATGTGCTAAATTATACCAAGTGAAAAAATGGATGGCTCAGATGGCCATTATCCTCAATCAAAGTGAAAAAATGGATGGCTCAATGGCCATTATCCTCAATAGCGGACAAATTTGTTCCCCAGAGGTGTCCGGTATTGAGAGGTTTCACTGTAGCATTATAAGATTAAATCTCAATAGTATATTTCCGCTCACTTATATGAGCGGGGAATTTCTAGTCGTCATAATTGCGATAATGCTAAAAAGCACTTTTCATCAGACTTAAATAGCTTAGAATTCCCAATTTTATAGTAATTTTTTAAATTTTATCATTGTTTATTAAATTCTATATAAAATTTTTTAAAATCCGAACAGTTACGTAATATGAGATTTTAAATTGAAATTTGTATTTCACGAAAAATTCCATAGATAATATATATATATACACGAATATAGTTACCGGGTGGCCGTAAAATAAGGTGAGGTGTTCAGAACCCCTAGCGCGTCATGTATTGGACGAAACGTAATAAAATTCGGTGGACGTACACAATGGAACATGCGGTTTCGATTTCAAAAGAAAAAAATTATTGCCAAAAGTCTCCAACAGGGGGATTGTGGCGCTGCAGAAGTTTAGAATGTGATTAAGGAATGCGTAATTGCCAAATGAGACATCCACATCAAGTTTCTGAACAATACATGCCAACATTTATTATTAATTACATATGACGTTCAATATTACTATCATTCAGATGTTCCAAGAACTGCATGCGGTGCACTACATCTTCCACGGCGGCGCGCAACATATCGGTATGGAAGATATTGTGCGCCATATGCAGTTCTTGGAACATCTGAATGGTAGTGATATTGAAACTCTTTGTAATTAGCAATAAATGTTGGCATGTATTGTTCAGAAACTTGATGTGCTGTCCTATATGGCGATTACACATTGATTAATCACACATAATACACTTCTACAGCGTCACAATCACCCCTGTTGGCGACTTTTGGTACTAAATTTTTTTCTTTCGAAATCGAAATTGCATGTTCCACTGTGTACGTCCACTTAATTTTGTTACGTTTCGTCCAATACATGATGCGCTAGAGGGTTATGAACATCTCACGTTATTTTATGGCCACCCGGTATTTCAATTTTTTTTGAGGAAATCTCAAATATTATGGAGGCTTAGTAGCCATTCAAAAAAAGTAGTGATATTGAAATAACTAACAAGATCTGTAGTATGACTATTAATTACATGGAAAATTATTTCATCAGAACAACTTCATCAGTTCACTGCGATAATGGAAGCCTGATTTCATAAGGTGAATAGGAATTTAAATCAAATATTAGATTAGGAAGTTGTACGTATGATTCGATTGATGATGGAATAGGTGCGAGTTCACTTTTTTAAAACTCCCGGTAGAGATAAAATTACAAGTAGACAGTGGAAAAGAAACTGAAATTGAGATAATAAAAATGCAACTATAAATATCGATTCTAGATCAGCCAGATTTGTTGTGTGAAAACAATTCGCTTTCTGTTCAGAGGACCCTGGATCGTATTCAGGTTTCATACCTCAAAATTTGGGGAGTCCGAGCCCTACTCATCGATCCCAGTCTTCTAGTGACAACTGACCCTTCCACGAATTTGAACAGTCTGTTGTAGAGCCTGAAATGTTCCTGTCGCTTTATGATTGGTAAATAATTGGAAAATGAATTAAAAATTTGATTATAGAGTAGATTTAAGATTTTTCAGAATAATTACTCCCGAGCAGGTATAATTATGTAATATAAAGGATTAATACAGTACGCATTACATATTCATAGTTATGTAATGCATACTGTGTTAATCTTAATGAGACTGATATTAGAAAAAATCGTATTTAAAATATTTAAAAATCAAAATTTCATTAGATTTGAAATAACGGAATTCCAAAATATAGTAATACAGTAAAACCTGTTAAGCTGGACACTGTAAAAGCAGGAAACCTGCTCAACATGGAAAATATTTTTATTCCTAAACAACGTCCATAAAATTATCAAAGAAAATATCTGTATAACGTGAAAACGTAAAATACTTTTTAAAATTTCACTGAATTAAAAACACTTGTATAAGATGGAAAAACAATAATTTTTTCCATCTTATAAAGGAAAATATGGTTTTGAATTTGAAATCATTGATCAACCTGAACAAGGACTGGAAGAATTTTCTGAAGTATCGCACATGGATGGAATTCAGACATTTATAGGACAACTTGACGTTAGTAAGCAGGCAAATGCTGAAGAATATGTAAACATTGTTTAAAAACTTTTTAATAGAGGCTGGTTAACAAATTATAAGTGATTTTGATCCAGTCAAGAAAAGAAAATTCTATAAATGAAGAAGACGGCAGTGAAAAAGGATTGGGAAGAGACTTTCCAGAAACAAAAAAAAATTTTTGCTCATGCTACGAATCAATTGGCTGTTAGAAGAATTTTCTAAATATTTCAGTTGCATACAAATTACTGAAAAACTTTTGCAAATACGTACAATGATGGAAAGAGAAGCATGTTTAAGTAAACATGCAAAACAAAAAACTCTTGACAAAATGAATTTTTGTTCTTAAAGTGAAATTTTAAAATAAAACTTGTAGTTCAGTCCTACTAGTTGCATGTTTTTCTAATACAGTACTATATATCGTTTATTTGCTTTTCAAAAATACCCTATGTATTTTAGTATGCAGGCTAATACTGTACAATAATTCGGTGCTATATTTTATTTATATATTACCAAAATATGTACTATTGCAATAACAATGTATTGTAAATGCATTGAATGTCGTTTCTTTTTATGTCAGAGTGAAACCTTGTATAAGCTGGAAAACTGTCCAAAGTGGAAAAATATTCTGGTCCCTTGGGATTCCAGCTTAGATTTTAATGTATTTAATACGCACAGGCCTGCTCAAGAGATAAGCCAACTTTTCATTCGTCATGGATGCCAGAAGCGAATGGAATGATTTTGGTTGCACCATTTTGCTGTTCTTAATGACAATTGCAAAACTAGTTAAGGCTACTATAATCGCTCGAACAGGCTTTGTTGTATATAGAAAATGAATTTTGAGATTAAAACGATATTTTCCCATCCAATTTTTGAGTCAAAAATATTCAGTGAAAAAGTATATAGATATAATGTTGCCACCACTTCATTTTGCGAATGATTTCAAATCACTATCCGAGAAGCGATGCAAAAAAGCTTTTCCTTTATTTTTTTTTTTTTTGTCTTATCAAATTCAGAGACTGTTTGTTTATTCAAGGATCCGAATTCGTCGATTATTTGTCATTGCTATTGTCTTGCCAATCTGAGCTATCTGGCCAGTTATTTTTTCCAATAATCAGTTATATCATGACATGATGTTTTCCAATAATCAGTTAAGATTCAGTTGATTTAAATTTTGTATATTAATAAATGACGAACACGATTAGTTTTCCAAAATCAGTTAAGATTCAGTTGATTTAAATTTTGTATATTAATAAATGACGAACACGATTAAGAAATATGATGCGTACCAAAAAAATAAGATTTTAAATTAACAGCTCAATATATAGTGCCATTATTCTACCATATTACCAGGAAAACTACTTATTACTGTACTATTAAATAATTTTAATGTAGAATTGAACGAATTTGATTATTAAATGGAGAGTTGACAGATATCAGCAAAAATTATCTATTGTGTTTCAAATCAGTTCTTGCATTTTGCAGAAGTTTCAATATTATGTTATTGGCTTAAGAAATAAAAATTATCTATTGTATTTCAAATCAGTTCTTGCATTTTGCAGAAGTTTCAATATTATGTTATTGGCTTAAGAAATAAAATAGTTTTACGAGTTAAAAATTTAAGATATGAACTAATTTAAAAAAAGATTTAACGTGCATTTATATTTTGTTTTTAAAAATATTTCTGATTTTAAATAAATTATACCAACTGATTCAAATGTTAAATGTTTTCTAATATTACAAAATACAAACGAATTAATGCATCATGGAATTTTAATTAATTGCGAAAAACTTGATAGGCTTGCATTGAATATTGGGTTTAATATGATATATTTTTAATATAAAATTTTTTAACAGTATACTAAATGTATATTATTTAAATCGATTATAAATACTTTATAATCCTGAAATTTATGAATAATATAAATTAACGAATGAAAACTATTCGTTTTAATTTAAGGTCTAATTGCAATATTTGCGTATTTGACATTAGTGGATCGTTATGACGAAATATATTAGTTGTTTTTTAAATCGATTTAATATAAAATAAAGCTGTAGTGGATTTGATTTGTTATAATTAAAATGTATCTATAACTATAATGATTAATATACAATTTGTTACAATAATAGTAAATATAATCAATAATTAAACATTTTTTGTTTTTTAAATTATTTCAGAACTTAATAAAAACTCGATCGTATTTTTACAAAAAAAATTTTTTTGGTTGTCATCGAAAAGTGTATATAGTCCACGTAATCTGTGTAAAATTGGCTCGTATGCTCAACTTCTTAGTGCATTCTTCTTGTCAACTCTTTTTATCAGTTATTTTAGTTCGGGGGCCGATCTGTCTATAGACTGCGACAACTGTAGCCAAGAGGCCAGCAGCACTGCCTGTTCCTAATTTGGCACAAGGAACTGCTTTTCTTGTGCGAATTGTCAGGGTCGGCTTAACTTAGTATTGTATGTGTGACTGTGCACGTGAGATTGCTACCACCTGCGTGATGTGGAACATATTTTTCAAATTACGTATTTTTCAATTTGAAAAATTATTAATTGCATTAGTGAATATTTAAATGAATAAAATTTGAAAACTGTTTTTATAGTTAATATCTTTAATATATTTTATAAAGCAAATCTTTTTGAAACTAGGCTTTAACAAAAATATAATTGTAGAATTTAATTAATTTTTTTATTTTATGATTAGAAATATAATAGATATTAACACTGTTTTGATTCTGATGATTAGTCATTGTTTTAGATTTTATTGGTAACGAGTAGTAGAACTCCAGACAGATGGATTGTACCTGGTGGAGGATTAGAACCAAACGAAGATTCCAGGGTAGCAGCAACAAGAGAAGTTATGGAGGAGGCAGGAGTTAGAGGAAAATTGGGAAGATGTCTTGGTATTTTTGAGGTTGTATTTTCAGAACCAATATATATTATAGATTTCTGAATATAAATTATTGAGACAATATATATATAAAGATAAGTTTTTAAAGTCTAATGTTTTTAAATATTAATATATATAATATTAAAAAAGTACTAAAAAGAGGAAAAATTAGCTTGCAAGTATTCTAAAAGCACAAATTTAAAATTTATACTTGGGATACTTGTAAACTACTTTGTGTATTTCAAATGCAATCATTAATGTAACCTAGTTTATTTAAACAATCAAGGCCCTGTAATGTTAAACATTTGTATATCAAAGCTATTTATTCCTCCTTTTAGTATTTGTTTTACAATGTTTTATTAAATTTATTAACTATAAGATTTGTTTTAGAACACTGAACGGAAACATCGGACATCAGTATTTGTACTGGTTGTGACTGAGGAATTAGAAGAATGGGAAGATTCTCAAACTATAGGTAATTAAAAATTTTGTAAGCATTTTAAAAAAACTTTTATTAAATTTGACATATATTATAGTTATTAATTCATGTGAACTTTTCCTCAATAATATAAAAGTTGAAATGATGATACTAATTAAATATACAGGCCATCCATTTGTGTGTGTGTGTGTGTGTGTGTGTGTGTGTGTGTGTAAAGATTACTGTATATCAAAACTTAAATCGATTTTACTGATATTAGGTTTCTAATTTTTTAAGAGAATTTTTTTATAAACTGAATTTGTATATTGTTAAAAATCATTATACTAAATTAGTAAATGTAATAAATGACACATTTGTTTCTTCTAATTATAGTTCAGTCATTATGTAAACTTCCTGAAATAGAGATTTGCTCAATGCCACAGTTGTCTAATTGGTTAAGATATTGGGGCATTATCTCAAAGTTCCTTTTTCAATTCCAGGCAGTGACAAATTTTTTATTTCAGGAAAGCTAATCAAAAACTATAGTGCCCTGTAGTAATTAATAATAGACTATTTTAGTCCAAATTTAAAATAATTATTAACTCAACAGATGGTGACACTGTAGTTTTGGTTTAAAAATAATCATTAAAATTAATTTGATTCCTAATATGATAATTTAGAATTAATTTGGCTTCAGATGTTTGGTTTTTAGTTCAATCATTTTTACAAAACTGAATTCTAGGAAAAATGCAGTTTTGATATACAATGATCCTAAGATAACTAGTTTCAGTAATGTGATCAGTACAAAAAAAATTTTTTTCTACTGTTCACATTATTGAAATTAGTTATCTTAGGATCATTGTATATTGTATCAATTTTTCTCCTTATATAGAGAATTAGCTTGTTGGAAGATGAGCTGCAAATGGAGAAATTTTTAGCATCACTTCCCAATTGTCTGTGATTTATTAAATAGTGGACCAATCCAAATCCCACCATGCTGCCTACTCCATTAAAGGATTAACCAGACTGTAAAGGGCCTGAGATTGCTGAACTGAGTCTAAATCCCCTCATATAAATTTCCCAAATTCCTGTCCCATTGGGACAGGAATTTGGAATCCTGGCTTTAAAATGGAGGAAGATTAGGAGAAATAATTATTGAACATTTTCATGGCATATTGTCATTTTGCCATTCTTTTCACACTATGGTTTTTATTCATTATTCTAAAATATCCATAGGAAAGTTAAAATTTTTTCCTTCACAAATAATTCCTAAATGTTTCACTTTGATTTCTTTTAAATATATTTTTATGCTACAACAGTTGCACACTTCATTTAAAAAATATTTTGGTCTTTACATTGTGTAAAAAAATAGTTTTGTCATAGATATTAAACCACTGATTAGAAAGCAACTGTTCACACAGAAAAATAACATTATTTCTATATTGTTTAAAATGATGACGACAATTTCCATATAATTAGTTTATAAACTTTCTAATGGTTGCCTTTTTTTTTTCTCAAGCTTGGTTAGGTTGAGATTTTTATCAAACACTACTAACAACTTTATCATCATAACTAAACAACTGATTTTGAAAGAATTCAGCCACACAAGCTTGACATAACAGGCAAAACTAATACTTCTGTTAAAAGTAACATTTGAAATTGATTGAGATAACTCCACTATACTAAAGTATTCAGCAGATAAGGTTTAATATAAAAGAAAAATGGCACATATACCAAGAAAATATAACAAAATGTTATTGATTTAAGATAGATGTAACTTTCCTTCAAGGGAGTATCTCATTGGCCAAATTAAGGAAGAATATGGTTGACTCTTCCTTTTAAAATAGTTGATTCCATTATAATAAAAATTATGAAAAACATTAATATATCTATTTCTAATTTAATATAACTTTAAAATCATAAAATTATTCTAATATTTAAATTTAAAAATGTTCTGTTCTAATGTTTAAAATGTTCTTTTCTGATTTTAAATGTATTGCACTGAGGATGAACTTTCATGCCTAAAGTACTTTGATTGTAATAAAAAGTTTTTTGTTTTTATATTCACTTTTAAGTTTTTATTCTGTTTTCTGAACTTATATTTTTATATTGTCACATCTCATCAAATGTAAAACTTAAAACTTAACATTTTCTGTCTTATCACCTATCACCTATGAAATTTTTTGCAGTAGAGTCCTGATTATCCGAAATACTGTGTGCAATGTAAATAATATATTACCTGTATTTTGATTGAGGGAGCTTCAATTAACCAAAAACTCATAACATGGAAGATTTAAATTATTATTAATAAATAAACCATTATATTTAAAATTTTTATTTCTTGGGATTTTATTTAATTGGATTATTTATGTATTCTCCAGGATTTTGGCATTTGGGATTACGGCTGTCAGGATTTTGACATGTGTGTATTTGTATATAATGTACATTCTTAAATAAAATGAATTAAAAAATTTAATAAAAATTAATGATTATTAATCACTGTATTTATTAATCTGTAATATAAAATATAAACAGTAGAAATGTATTACTTTATAATCCTATATATAAAATCACTACTGTTAGAAAATTTTTTTTTTTTTTTTTTTTTTTTTTGTGGAGAGCATTTCATTAATTGCATCTTATAATGGAATATGCTTTTATGGAAATATATATTATTTTTGTTTATATTTAATAAAAATTAATATTTGAATCAAAAAGGTTTTCCAGGCTATTTTATTCTAATTACCAAAATCATAATTGTTGACTTTAAATACTAAATATTTACTATTTAATATGCTATACTGTTAGTGATAACTTAAAATCATAAAGTATGAATTTATTAGTAAATTAAGTTTTTATATTTTTTATATAAAATTTTATAAACAAATACTGGTGGCTTTTTCTTGTATTATGAAGAAGCTATTTAGGTAAATTCCACTTTTATCATCATTAACAATATTTCAAAGATAAAACCTGAGTTTATTGTAATGTTTGACTCGGACTCAACCTGAAAATTTGCATGTTCACACAACTCTAATAGATATGATTATATATTACTTTATAAAACCATTATAAATCAATCTAGAAAGAGGAGGATCATTATAATAGAATATATACATATTGACCATCAGAAATTAAGTACAGTAGAGTCCCAACTTTGCAGTTAATTCATCCCAAAAATTTCAATGCAACTTGAAAACTGTATAAATCCAAAATGTTTAAATTCAGTATATATGATTTTGCATGTTTAATAGAAATTTAACAAAGATTTATTCATCTGCATATTTCAATTGTAGAACTAAATTGCATAAATAACCTGTAACTAGTAGATATGACTTTTATATAAGAAAGATGATTTGCTTGCCATTGAAATTAATCACTCAGTTAAATTTTAATCGACAAGCAGTTTCTTATGCCTTATGAAAATATTTTTTTACTTGAAATGGTTGGTTATGTTTCATTTCATAATAATATGGCTTGATAGGTAAGTGTTTAAAGGAATGTATTGAGTTTAATATCTAATATTGTACTTGTGTGCTTTTAATCTACTTCATGATTTTATCCAAAAGATCTTATATATAGTTTGATTTAGATCATTATTATAGACTGTATAATACATTGCATGATAGTTTTCTAAAAAAAAAAAAATGAGTTTGCTAATTGATGAATTTATATGCCCAATGCATTAAATTCAGATACTATCTCAGTTCAACATGGATAATACAAAGTTCTAATGACAGAAAACAGCAATAATTAAGATAGTAATCATAAACATTTTGTCTCTGAAGAGTACTTTTTCAACCAAAATATTTTGGTAAAAGAAAAATGTGGTCACAAAAAAGATAAGACCTCAATCCAAAAATTGCCAAATTCTTACATATCAATATCATGGTGATGTCACGAAGAGAATAAAATTCTTATTCACAAAATTTGAAGTTCTGTCATCATCTGTGTTGAACATTGATATGCAAAAACATCAATGTTTTCTTATTTTTTATGTTTGTTGGTTTTTGCATTTCAATAGCAACTGCATTGACATATTTATCTATTTCCCAGTATTTTATCAACTGCTTTAGTTTATTAGCTGGATACTCGCTATTATGCCTTTCTTCCAATATAAAAACATCCAATGCCATATTGCATAGTTTTTTCTTCATCTATAAAGTGGACATCAAGCTAATCTAAGTCCTCTTCTTGATGTTTGTGCATATATCAGTTGTTAATGAGCAAAATTTCTGTTTGAACTACTGTTTGACTATAGATACCATGTTACCATATCAGAAATTAATCTTTTAAGCGTTGGTCAAGAAAGAATCTATCACCACTAATTTTCAGTTCTTTTGTACAATATATGCAAGTTGCAGAATTACTTTTATTTTTAGCAAAATGTTGCCGCAGAAAGCTTTTTGAAGACACAGTTACTGAATTACAAAGGCATGAATACTTTGAAATAAAAAAAGAAACCAAAAGCATTTCGAATATTAAATGTCAATGATAGTGTCTCAGGTTTGTCACATGCATGGTCACATATGTACTAAATCAATATTGCCAGATGAATTGTTTGATTTTCCTAATGCAAACTATAAAAAATAAGTAAAATCATTACAATTTTAAAAAATTCAGTGTATAAAATAATATTACTTAACAAACATCAATTCTACTACATAAACAGAAAAAACACTGAATACCGATAATAAAAAATTCAGTGTATAAAATAATATTATTTAACAAACATCAATTCTACTACATAAACAGAAAAAACACTGAATACCGATCCCAAACCATCAATGTTCATAAAAATCGATATCAAAACATTGATGTTCGATGTTCAACACTACTACATTTTGACATCTATAATTAGTACTTTCAACAATCTCTATTATAGAGTATTTAGGAAAAGCCCTGTAACAATTCTTTGACTATCTCATGCAAACAGTATTCTCATCCACTGTAGTGAAAGGTCAAAAATAAAATTTTTCTAACCTTTATCTTGAACCAGATTTCTGATAGGATAGATCGCCTAACAACGAACTAGTCTCTTGTTTATCTGCTCAAATTCATTAGACAAGTACAAAATTTATATTAGAACTACTGACTCATCAAAACAAAGACTGAAAAATTACTGGCTCATCAAGGACTGAACTTTTCTTGATGAGCAGTAGTAGTAATCAAAATCTGGATGGAATGACAGAAGAATTGCATGTTGAATTTGGTCAAATCATGTGTTTACTATTCCAATATCTGATTGTAAAGATAAAATTTTTTCTTGGGTCAGAATTTTATAGGCATACCTCACTTTATGATGCTTCACTAATATGGCAATTTTTCAATCCTGAAAAACTGGAGATGAGAGAGACTGAATTGAACCTGAATCCTCTAAGATGGTAAGCAAAATACCTTACCACACAGCCATCTACCAGTATGTTTTAGGCCTAGAACTATTGGTGCTTAGTGTAAATGTTTTAAGCTTTTATATCATTATGTAGTAGCAAATGAAAAAACAAATTTGCTTCAGTGATGGCTAGAATGTAATTGCCATAATTGTGAGGTATATCTATATATTAAGTAAATGTATTATATGATGTAACAATTATTAGATACATATCAATCAGCTATCAGATCAATCCATAAGGTCAAATCAATGATCTTTTTAGTTTTGAAAAAATATTCTGTTTTTTGATTAAACTATGAAAGTTTGTTTTTCAGATAATCTAATATTCTCCTGTTTTATTGCCAGTGCTTTCCCATATAATATGATAAGAAATAACATCAGTACTAACCAGCAAATGTGTTTTGACTAACAGAACATTATCATACAATTGCAGGGGATCTCAACTTTGAAAATTTGGAACATATGTCTCATCACTGTAACTCAATTTTCCTAGGCACAATACTATAAATGGAAGTTAGAATTCTCAATTACTAAAGCTCAGCATATTCAACAAAAATAGGACATTGAATAAACATTTTTAGTTACCATTTTATTCCATTTTGAAATGAAAATAATTTGAATACAATAACTTGTTATAAAAGAGCCTATTGAAAATAATAAGAGCTCAATATTACTGAAGTAATAATAAAAAATGCTTGCCTATACAGGAATCCTTTGATTAGTGCAGTTAATAAATCCTCGCAATACACCGCATATATCAGAACCATACTAAGCAAACTAAAAAACCAATGGCAATAATTATAGTGAATCCTAGAAAATATCAAAATTATAAATGTATTTTTTTCTCTCTCAAAATGTATCTCTATATTGCATTACATGTATTTTAAATCATTGAGGAATATGTATAAGTATTAAAAAATTTATAGTACGAATTAAAATTTATTTTTCACAAAAAAATTATTTTTTTTACAAAATTGCATAAATTTCGTAAAAAATAATTGCACGTCCATAAACATCAAGTACTGGAGAGGAACTGAAGGCCAAGCTGGCTATATAATAATGTAATAGCTATTATTAGATAGTTGCCATTCATGTTAAATTTATAAATAAATAAAATTATGAACAAATTTAAAATATAACAACTAGATGATAAAAGTCGTAATATTAACAGAATTAAAAAATAAATAAAATTTATGCAGTGTTCTATATATATATAGACTACATTCCCTAAGATTGAGTTTTCAATGCTTCAGAGAGTTTGAAAAAAGAAATTGCACTTGTTGAAATGCAGTAATCAAATTTGTACTGCATATATTAAAGGATAGTCTCAAATTTTTTTACTAATCATAGGATACTAATCAAGGGATACTAATCAAGGGATTCCTGTATAGTTTTTCCATAAATATTTCCCAAATTGATTTGAAATTTATATTAAAATCTAGGATATGAAGCCTATTGAAAATTATTATTTGATTTTATATCTAGGATGATCACATTTTGGAAAAAAAATCTAGGACACACTACTAAAGAATAATTTTTTCTATTAAACTAATCATTCCTACATAAAATTCATTTTTGAGAAATATAGACAGTCCCCAACTTACATATATCTAACATTAATAGATCCATATTTATGTAAAGATATTCCCTAACTAAAAGCAAAAATATGCTTGCCAATTGCAGTGGATAAAACTATAATGCAGAGATGCAAACATTTTCCTCTCACTGCTCAAAACTACTTCAGCTCTAATTTTATCTGAATTATCCTCAGATCCCATTTAGAAGCAGTTTGCTTAATTGCCTCATTTGCTGGAGTATGTAATATCAGTTCCCCCATAGTATCCTAAAATTGCTCTCTCCCAATTAGGCAGATCCCTCCAATGATTTTGTTCCAAGAATGATCCAACAATACTAGAGGAAATAAAATAGTCCATTGCTTGATTATCCTGAAATAAAGCAATTAACAAAGGTTAAAATACAAATTGATAATCAAAAATCTGGCAGCCTTGGGATCTGAGGATTGCCAGATTTTCAAAAAATCTGGATTTTTGATGAATATATATGATATATATATTTAACAAAAAAAGGACTACTTGTACAGTGTTTTAAAGAAATAAAATTAAACACTAAATGAAAAACAAATGAAATTTTCATGTTCAATAACTAAATAAGACTGTAGTTCTACAGAATGTTAATTCAATTAAATAAAAAAATCAGTTAAATAAAATAGTTCCTCAAAATTTTAATTCATTGCTGTACCCTCAAAAATAAAGTTAAGATTTTATATAATGCCAATAAGAAAGAAATGCCAAAATGTTTAAAAAATTTCTAACTCCAACCATGTTTTAAAAAAGCCAAAAAGAACTCATTTGGTATCAAAATAGCTAATATGGCAACCCTGGTTGCAAGCGTGACCAAACATTGATTCTGGAGTACAGGGCTGTCAAAACATAAATGGCACCTCCAGAATTCCATATATGCCCCCTCCATGGCAATGCACTTTGGTATCGTGCAATCAGCTTCTATATCCCATCCGCAAAGAAGGTTTTTGGTTGCTCACAAAGCCATGTCTGCATTGCCTGCTGACCTCGTCATCTGACCTGAACCGATGACTTGACATACACAGTGTCTAGGCCTCATACAGCAAGGGCTAGACACTGTGTATGCAAGGTGCACATTGTTGGTGCAACAGTAGACACTGTGCACCGACTTGACTTTGAGTTGCTTCCCCATCCTCCATACAGCCATGATCTGTCGTCATCAGATTACCACATCTTCAGCCCTTTGAAAGAGGCGCTGCATGGTCGTCGGTTCAGGTCAAATGACGAGGTCCAGCAGGTGGTGCAGACATGGCTTTGTGAGCAACCAAAAACCTTCTTTGTGGACAGGATACAGAAGCTGATTGCACAATGCAAAAAGTGCATTGCCATGCAGGGGGCATACAAATCAAAAGTGATGTGTATAATTTCTTCTTGTGTGAAATAAAGATGTTATGTGAAAATTGTCTTTACTTTTTGATTTACCCTTGTATATTCAGACAATCCAATATCAAATACAGACATATCTTGTTTTAAGATATTTCCTTTACAGCACTTTTCAATGATATTCATGTTTATTATTTTCAGCATTTGCATTGAATTGCATTTAAGTTTTTGGCAATGATGCATGCATAGCTGAACTGAACAAGTTGACTGGTGCCATTTTGTTCCCATGCTCAGTCTTTTTAAGCTTAGTGTTATTGTGCACTTAGTGTAAATTTGTTTTTAGGCTTTTCCATGCATTAGCACATGTAAAAAAGGCTGATTACTTTATGGCAGTGGTCTGAAAAAAAACCTGTCATATTAGTAAAGTATGCTTATATCTATCTATAAAACCAGTAAAATGTAAATTTAATAAGATAAAACCAACACAAAATAGAAACTTAACATCTTAAAAATATTTTATTTATATGGGACGTGTAAATTTGCAAAGTCGTGGATTAGAACGAATATCATTATTATTAATTACCACTAAACATAACGGTTCTAACGACTCTGCAATGCCAGAGTTCGGCCTGAGCTCAAGTCTAAGTTCTAACTTAAAACTAATTAACTACAATCTAACATTAACTAACGTTAACCGTCAACAACAAAACCAGGACTTATAACTAGAAGTAACAATTAGGTGTTAGATGGAAAACGACAAAAACGATGTTAGAAACTTATGCTAATAAACTGAATAAATTCTCAAACAAATTAAATAACAAAAAAAATATAAATTAATTAGACTCAGAAACACTTACAAAAGTGTTAATTAAAGCTTTATTTAACGATATACTAAAGCAACAAGTAATTAGTCAACAAAACTTGTTTAATCCAATTCAACTATCAACAATCAATTATTCACAAAAGAAAACCTTAAATGCTACTTAAACCTACTACCTCCACCTCCGATACAAACTTTGAACAATCGTTGATCTTTACAAGAAACTCAAAATTGGCAAAAGTAACATTTATGTCAGAACAACACCTCAAAAAAACATGTCGATTGCGTCAATCTTTTATACGGGTGACTTACAATCCCGCACTTCGCTTATTTGCATACTTAGACGTAACAAGTTTAAAAGTTGTTAGCTTACATAGTAATTCATTCATGTCATCCTCTCTACACTTAATTTATCTATCGAACAATACTTTGATACAGATCATTCTTACATTCGCATATCAAACCAGTGGTAATATTATTTAGATAAGATGACGTCATTAACCGGGATAACTCTTCCGGAGGACGGGTTCTGATTCCTTATCACGTGCTTGCTAACGACGGAGGCGGAGAACGTGGGAAGTTAACTTTTAAACTAAAATATAATACATTAGAATATAGGAAAATAATGATAAATAATAGAGTGCATAATAAAATAAAAATAGGACAGGTCAAAGTTAAACTTTTCTCACAAATTGTTTATATAAAATTTAATATTATATACACAAAATTAAAATTCGTGATTGTATTGAGAAAATGTTAATTCTATTGATGTTTTCATAAAAGTGTTTAATTTGGGAAAGTTAGATTTAAATTCAAGAATGGCTAAAAGTATGGCCCACAGGAATTAATCTGTGGGTTGAATTAAAACCATTTATTTTAAAATCCGAGTGGCTTTTTTTTAATAAATTCATACAATATGAAAATTATTAACTAATATTTAAATGCATTTTTATATATTTCAATAAACCATTTTAATCTAAATATTAAAAAAAAGCACTAAGTTTTCAATGTAAAAAAATTACAGGCAGTCTGACTTATGATTGTTCAAACTTATGACATGGAATATGAATCCAAAGTCAGAAATACCCAAAATTTATGGATTACCTATTATTGATATTTATTACACTTCATTGTAATAAAATTAATGAACACAAAAATAAAGAATTAAAAAAAAGATGCTTTTTGCATATCATTGGTCCATTGGTCAGGGATTCAAATTTTTGTCAACTGTATTAACCAATCACAATTTATTGATGACCTTACCATCATAATTATGAATGGCTGTAAATTGAAAATGTTGTAAATTAAAGATTACCTATACATTTAAATATAATTTTATTGGAACATGGTTTATTAATTTGCACCCCACTAAAAAAAATTTAACTACCATGAATTTTTGCCATCAACAAAGTTACATTTATGTCTAAATTTACAAGATTAAGGAACTTTCATTTGAGCAAATTGAACTCAGGCAAGTGAGAATTGAGCAAATGCAGATACGATCAACCCTTCTATTACAGTGTAAAACCATGTTATAGAAGTACTAATTCTGAGAACTACACATTATATTTTTAAGTTTTTGTGGAAAAACTCAACTTTTCTAAACATAATAGCAAATATTACATTTCTTTTTGTGATTTTTCAATAAACCTTTGTATTTTATGACCCTTTCAACTGGAATGGATCACAAAATTCAAAAAGGGATCTTTAAAAATGTTTAACTATATACAATTGTCCTCAAGAGTGAAAAACAAATGTTTTGCAGTGTTTGTAAATTTTATTCAAAAACTACAAATGACAAAAATCTATACTACAAAGTTTTCTGCTCAATGGAAAATAAAGCATTATTTCAAATGAATCCATTTTAATTTAATTTGCAGAAAACAAAGTATTCACAGCCTTTCAATTGAAAATGGTATCATCCACAGAGTGCAAAAAATTTTGCATATTTTTATGTAACCACTATACTAAGAGCTCTCTGAAAAAATCTAGAATTAAGATATAAAAATGGCTATATTTCTTCTGTATTCAATACATATATAATAGTCAGCATGGGCAAAGGTAGAGAGTTCAGTGAAGATCTCAGGAACAAAATGGTCAGCCTTCATAAAGTTCATAAAGTTAAATGGCTACAAGATCTCCAAACAAATGATAATTCAGTTTCAACCATTGTGTTGATTATCAGAAAGTACAAGATTTATGGTACCATTAACTGTTCCCAAATCTGGAAGAAAGATGATCCTTTCACCGTGTACATGTAGGAAAATTGCAAGAAAAGTAAATGATCAACCCTAGATTGAGTGCAAAGATATCAAATCTGAATTTTCCAAACTTGAAAATGATATGTCTGAGTCAACCATAAGTTATGTGCTGACACAGCATTGTAATTGACTCACAGGCCAAGGAAAAAAATCACTCCTTCAAAAATGTCATAAGGACAATCAACTGAGATTTGTTAAATAGCATGTTGACAATTATTTTTGGAGAGAAGTGTTATGGACTGAAGAAAAAAAAAAAAAAAAAAAAAAAAAAAAACATAAATAGCACCTCCAGAAAACAATGGTGCGCCAATTCAGTAAATTTAAAAATGTGCTCAAACATTCGTGCCAAAAACTGATAAAACCAGAATATTGATTGCTGGATTTTTGATTGTCAACTTGTACAGGCAAGTTTAACAAAACTTTTCTGATGCCTCAAAAGAATTGTGAATGAATCTTCTATACCCCAGTATTTATCAAATGATTTATGATTAACTTTAGTTCCATCAGAATTTTTTTTAAAAAGGGAATTCAAGCATGAAACTCATCCCTTCTCTTTCATGGCCTAGATGCAAAGTTGGAATTTTTGAGGTGTACAGGTTAATATTCATGTAACACTAACAATCTCAGGTAGTGCAAAACAGTATTATGAGATTAAGAACCAATGCAATCCAAAGGTTAAAAAAAAAGTCATAAATGGTATATTATAGTTATAAAAGTTATAAAATGGTTTATTATAAAAACTTCATTTATTACTATTTTATATTATCTGACATGTACACAATTTGTATGTTGTTTTTAATTTTTTCCTCTTCATTGCTGCTAACACAATCAAGTGAGAATGCTTTCTCTATTGCAGAATATCTTCAACTTCTGAATTTTTTTGCTGCATCTAGATTTTGTGCACCTATTCTACTAAAAAATCAATAATCTTGGTTTGTTTGCTTTTATATGATATATTTTTGTAAACCTGATGGTCAGTT
The DNA here is from genome assembly GCA_000484575.1 of Olivierus martensii. Classification (NCBI taxonomy): domain Eukaryota; kingdom Metazoa; phylum Arthropoda; class Arachnida; order Scorpiones; family Buthidae; genus Olivierus; species Olivierus martensii. Next base: position 18,324 of record AYEL01064428.1, read on the forward strand.
GCCCTCAAAAGTTTACACACCTTTACAAAACATTTTGTATTTTTTTTTTAATAAAATGAAAAATGACTCAACAAAAATGTATCTTCAAAATGGAAAATGAAGTATTATTTCAAATTAATCATTTTAATTTGCAGAAAATATCATCAAACTAAAAATATTTACTCTCTCGAAATTAATAGTGTGTTAAAGTAATCATTGCTGCAAAAGATTCATTAAGACAATTGGGATAGCCCCTAATAACCTTTTCACATGTTCAATAGAATTTTACACCATTCTTCTATGCAGAGTTGTTCCAATTCACTCAAATTTTTATGATGTCTGTTGTGTATAGCTATTTTCAGATGACACCAAAGATTCTCTATTGGATTAAGATCTGGAATTTAACTGGGCCATTCCAGAATGTTGATTTTGTTCTGCAGCCATTCTATTGCATAGATTTTGATGTATGTTTGAGATCATTATCAGATTAGAACAATCATTTGTGCTGTAAACCAAGTTTTCTGGCAGAGGGCTTCAGATAATCAGTTATCTTTTGATAAGCAACAAAATACATTGTGCTGTATATATGGGTCAAATCTCCAATCCTGTTTACTGAAAAGCAACCCCATAGCACAATACTTTTGCCACCATGTTTCACAGTAAGGATGATGGTTTTTTTTTTTTTTTTTTTTTTTTTTTTTTTTTTTTTTAGATCATTATCAGATTAGAACAAACATACATCAAAATCTATGCAATAGAATGGCTGCAGAACAAAATCAACATTCTGGAACCACCCATAGTTTGAGAAGCCCTGCATTATATAATCAAGCATCTATCTGAGTTATTGTGATAAGATATTTGTAAGCCCATATTTGCTCACTTTTATTTCATTACTTTTTTTAAACAAGCACTATCATCCTGATTCAACATTTGATATTACAAAATGAATGGCTTCGATGCAAAAACATAAAACGAACAGAAGTGTATTTTTATTTGGGACAATATATTTGTTCAAAGTTTACTGTTGAACAAAATATAGCTGATGAAGTCACTGAAAAATTTGCGAAAAAGGTTGAAAGGCAGTGGAAAAATCTTACAAATGGACTCGAGATTTCGAGTTATAAATGAAGAACAGTAGCTGAGGAAAATAATTTTGAGACATACCGATTCATTTTTTGAAACCAGCATATCACATGGTCCTGGTCATCCTACAAAAACTTTGGACAAATGCGATATCAGAAGAAAACACATGAATGTACAAAAACTTACAGAAGATAAAAGCATTGAACAATTGTCATTTGGAACGCAACAAAAACTACATAAATATGGAAAACGATCCTTCATAACATCATCATCTCCTAAAAGATATAGAAATATTGCCAGACTTATAAATCTTCTATGAGGCCTTCAAACATGCCAGTTGTTTTCAGTGCCGAAGAAACTCTCTTGTTGATAATAAATGGAAAATTTAGTAAACAACAATACGTAGACTATCTACTTATTAGAAACGAAGCAAAGTCGCATAATGTAAAAGCTTATTCCTCTTGGCATTCTATTTTGGTAATTCTACATGCCGACAAGTATTCACAAAATATTAAAGCATAGTTCTGTAGTAATCAAACACTTCCTACAAACAATAAGACAAATAAATGAGGAAGCGCAGGATGCCCGAAATAAAGATTTTAAATAGAAAACAGAACAGCAAAAAAATGTCGCGTATTTCTACAAATAAAGACTTATTCAAAAGTTCATTGTCATCATCGGTCTCTATTATTTCGAGAATTTCTCGGAATCATATGTCACATAAGAAAAATTCATTTCCTTCAGAAGTATTAAAATTATTGATCGAACCCATTATATCATGAATAAATAGCGATGACAACTGCAACTGTGATTATGAATAATATTTGGTTATTGACTGATACAACTAAAACAATTTACATTTAGTAATTTTTGTATAACTAGTTAGCCATTGGCCACTACGTGCCCAAATACATCAAAAAATAAACATTTTTTCTTTGAGACTTTTTTTAGTCAACAGATGACACCACACTCCATTCTGGTAGAATACTATATGGCGGGCCGAAACAAGCCCTTCCACAGGCTGCCCACCTCTTCGGAGGGGTCAGCCAGTTTATGAAAGACGGGGATCGACGGGCCTGGCCCGAACCCGTTGATAAATAATTTCATGGGGTGGAACCCGAGACTCGAACCAGGGTCCTCTAAAGTGGAAAGCCGAAGCGTTTCCAAGCGGCCAATCCGGCCGACCTTTCTTTGAGATTTTGCTGTTAAACCCATGTACGCAACCATAGCCTGTTATCCATAATAAAAACGAAAATACGATAAAGAAAGCACTTGCACTGATTCTTACAGACTTAAGACTACTTTTGTTCCTGATGGATCAAAGTAATAATTATAATTATTATCTTAAAATAAAAATAATTATAATTTCTGAAATAGATATTATTTAAATGCAATCATGAATGCAATGTTCATGGCGCGCCGAATGGAAACTGAATTCTCGAGCACAGGAACAGCCAATATTTTTCGATCAAAAAAGCCAGAAATTGAAATCAAATAATAAAAAGAAATGTACAAACATAAATAGAAAGTAAACTATGATAATTTAAAACAATTGGGATTTAGTTTTCTAAAAGACGCGATTAAATATTCGAAGCGAGAGAAAATAGTAATGGCAGTACTTCCGGTCTCGGGAGTTCCGGTTCGGTTCGCACATGCGCAGAAACATGGACTTCATACACTTATTCCTTTATTATATATGATTTTTTATAATAATTTTTTTTATAAAAATAATACACATATTTTACAGATTAGTATTTTATAATTTAATTGTTAAAATATAATAGACTAGCTGTAGTACCCGGCGTTGCCGACTTTTGTTTATAAATCACATATTAAAAATAATTATTGAAAAATAATCATTATTAACCGTATAATCATACAATAAACAGTGCTTCAAATTCAATATCATTTTTCTCTTGTTATTGTTTGTTTATATTTCCTTTAAAAATTAAATGATTAAATATTCAAAATTTGTTCCTCTATAAAAACACTTGTATTAAATACTGTATATAGAAATATCTTTTATTATACAACAAACACATATTAAACATCCGCTTTGCAATAAAAAGTGAAGCACGTTCTTGGTCGTTTGTTGCATAGTACAGTGGTCTCAAACTCGCTGCCCGCGGACCGCATCCACCCCACAACACATTTATTACAATTATTAAATTACAATTTAATGTTAATAAAATAATAATCTAAAGTTTTAAAGCATACTGTAATCAACCTATGGTGCTATCAGTAACTATTATATCAGTAAAATATTATCCTTTCATTGTAATTTGTTTAAAAATATTTGGCCTTCGTTTCCTTTCGAACTGCGCATTCGGCCCGCTCGCAATTTGAATTTGAGACTACTGGCATAGTACAAAAAACCATGCACACGTCAGAAAACCAGCACTTGTTTAACAGCTGCTTGGCTCTTTGTTTAATTTACCCAAGAATTTAAATATTTTGCCCATGTTAAAAACAGGCATAGCCATTCAGGAAACGCTGGACAATGAATTTTCATGCGAATGTGCGGACAATATTTTAATTTTTACACATATAATTAATATAGTTATAATGCTCGGTTGAAATACATAATTATGTCATGACCATGATGTGGCATAAGAATAGATATGACAATAAAATGGAAATTTTCTATATGCTATGAATTATTTCTTTATGTGCTATTTTAAGCATTATTTATTTATTAGCTAGAGAGAATCCATAAAATTATGTCATACTTTAGGATTAGAGTATAGATTTGAGACGTTAAGAGATATAAGGGGAAGAATTCTGTAAATTATGATTAACAACGTTTTAGTCATTAAATAAAATATAAAATATTTATGTGTAATTGTTAGAGAAAGAAAGATTAATGTAACACGTGGAAATACGTTTGTAATATAACAGGTCTGGCCAATCCAAATTGTTTCTCCGATCAGCTGGGAGAAAAATGTTATAATAATCACGCAAAATTAAAATTATAATTCTAATTATGGATCGACTTTGCCAGCCTTATCGATTTCTCCGTGAAATTATGTTACAATTTTTATTTTTGAAAAATAAAAATGCATGTTCGTTCCTGCAACTTTGTAATTAAACAAAAATGTTATTCTTATTTTTTATTTTCAGTTTATTTTTTATGTATTCCTGAAGTGTTCGTTTCATATTTATGTTTTATAATTTATTTTTATATATTATGCTTTATTTTCGAAACTGAAGTGGGTCACTTGAAATTATGAAATGGGTCACTCGGTGACCCGTGGGTCATAGGTTGCCGAGGCCTGATCTAGACAATGTTTACAAGAAAAATTCATGCTTATTAACTACTAAAGTTGAAGAGATGTTTTCCGATTCAATAATGCAGTGATAACTCGCAATTCTACGTCCTGCAATTTGACAGACTCACAATTCGATATTTGAATTTCTCAGTATGGCGCATGTGCTTACATAGAATTATGATGTCATTCGTTATTTCTCAGTTCTTGTTGGACTTCTTTAGTGTATATTAAATTGCACGTGTTGTTTGTGTTAGTTTTCAATTCTGTATTTTTAGAATATAAAGAATTTGTGCATCAGTAGTTATTATTATTTTTTTGAATGAAATGTAAGAATGAGTGCAAAGAGAATTCGCTAAAGGAATAATTCCGGAAACAAAAACACTTGATTGTGCATTGAGAAGACGAAAGAAATCGTAGATTAAGTGCACAACTCGTAGAAGAAATCGTGGAACAGTTAAGATGTAACTCAAGAATATGGCGTACCTAGGACAACTGTGGCAACGTTTTGCAACAGAGAGAGAGAAGATTATGAGTACTAGATAGCTGCTGGAGCAATGAAGATTTCTGATAAGAATAGATCTTTTATCAATGAAGAGATGGAAAATCTGCTTCTCACCTGGATTAGATAAAGATAGATGAAGAGAGATTCAGTAACTTAGACAATGATCTATGAGAAGGTTAGGCTAATTTTCGAAGAATTGCAGAAGAAACTCCAGTATATATCTCAGATCAAACTAAAAGATTTAAATTCGAGACTGGTTTTATAGATTCAAAGGTAGAACAGAATAAAGAAGACTTCATTGCAGCATCCAAGGGCTAATAAATTGTGTATAAAATAGTATATTTTGTAATTTTGTGTGTTATACAATATTAATAAACAGTGAATAAAATAATATAATCTATCTCTCTCATCTCCCTGTTAGGGGAAGTGAGATGGGAATCCGACAACAAATTAATTTATTTTCCATGGTCTTATATGGGAAATATTGTCCGCAATTTGAGGTTGCGACGGATCAGTGTCGAATTGCGAGGTACTATTGTATTAAAAAGATTCTCTAGACATAAAAATGTATAAATAAAAACGAAAAGAATTGTATTCAAATATTATGTAAGTGTATTTACGTAATTAAAACTATTAATTGATATAATGATTTATTGTATTATAAGGCACGAATACGGATGTAATAAATAGTTTATTAGGATGAAAATATTCTGATAAGATTCTTGAGGTCTTTTTGTGTCAACATTATAGATTTGACATTATGCCTATTAAATACTTTTTTCGTTGATTTCCTGTAAGTGTTTTTATCTATACTTTTTTATCCATTATTCATGCACAAAACCAATTTTTTTACAATAACTTTCTATCAGTAAAGGATTATATTATGGGACTTCTCCAGATGGGAGGCATAGAATCTCATTTAATTGAGCATGGGCAAACTTTAACTTACGAAAAAGTGCATTGAAAGAAATTCATTAGTGCATTCGGGAAATTTTATCTACGACAACCTATTTAAGCGGAATCACAATATTGGGCATCTTCAAACAGGAATAAAATATGCTAATTCGCTTGTGGGGAACTCATCCTGCATAACAGTATAGTAAGAAATTATATTCAACAGCCAAAAAATGTAATTCACCCAGAAAGTATAGCCTGTCAAACGGAAAGAACAGCATGAACATCTTCAAAGTTTGGATGCACAAAAAATGAATCTATAGCTGCATGCACAAAATTCTTATGAAACACCGTTATATTTAGATATTTGATCTATTTGATATTATATTCATTCATCGAAGAAAAAGTAAAATTGTATAATCCAAATAGAAAGAAAATAATAATCGCGTGAATTAAAACCTTTTCAGATTTAGATAATCAGACTGTTTCGACTGAAAACAGTGATAGATTTCCAAGATGAGAAAGCATTAACGCCATATTTCAGCTCTCCCCTTACAAAAGCATCACTCCTAAGGATATATTAGGCATAAACAATCCCAACCCTTGATTGGTTATCAAGCGTTTTTGAATTAATACCATACACAGCATAAATACTATACATTATTTAAAAAAGCATTTGCTAGAATGAATCTTATGAAAATTTGACGGATTGATAAATAAAAAATTAATTTTCAAATGGGCATAGTAAACATAATAAAGATAAACGTAACTTTCCAATTCATAATATTGATATAAAATTATGATCGATTTTTTTTATACTTACTTATCAGGTGCAGAACATTAAAAATTTTGTGTAATGCAGACTTCGAGATTCACTATTTTCTCTACACAGGAAATAAGTGATTTGATTTCTTGTATTATTGCCAACAGATATCGTGAGATGACACCATTAGTCAAAGTTAGATTTCAAGGATATGCTAATTAAACAGGTTTTTCTTTAAAAAATGTTTGTTTTCAGAACATTAATTTCAAATTTTTTTTCCAACTATAAAAACAGACAGAATTATTTTAGAATAATACGAATTTTCAATATGATATTTTTAATTTACTAAAATTAAAAATATTAAATCCTCACGATGACTGATGACTTTTAAAGTATATCTGTTTTCAAAATAAAAACTATTTTGTCTTATTTTATTTATCATGTTTGAATTCTTATTCAGAAACTTGAAACTATGTATATAATTATTTTCTGTTAAATAACAATAATATTAATAATTATTAATATATAATTAATGAGTATAATAAGTTACACCCAATTCTGTTTTTACACGAACTTCTTTTACACGATTTTGATTTAACACGAATTAGAAAAAAATTTAATTCTATTTTTACACGACTTATTTTGATTTAACACGATCGACCCAAATTCTAAGAAGAAAATTTTGCTTTACTTTTATTTTTATAACTGCGACATTGGAGACGAGGAATTAATTTGTCAGAGGAACTGTGCATTTTCCAAGATATACGGTTATTTTTGAAGTAAACTTTTATTAATGAATCGTACATTTTCATTTTTCAGCATTTATTCGGAAGGATATTTACAATAAATATAGCAATCTCACCTTTAGTAACAAACCATATATCTCGGAAAATCCGCCATCTAAAATTATTTTGAATCATCAGACTAACGACTCCGTTTACTTTCAACAGTAGCCATCTTGGCTTATCACGTGATGTGATAGCGTCATTGTCAGAAAGTGACAATGAATAAAATCTTTTTATGTGTAACTCATATTATTTTGCCTAATTTTTGTGATAATGAATTAGTGACATGTTTTTTCCTTTTCAAATGATAATTTACTTTGTATGATACATGTGCAATCTTTATGAAATAAAATGTTTAAGATCCTAACATGAAAACTCATGGTTTATTGTGAAATGATAATTTTCACATAACATCTTTTTTACTTTTTGATTTTACCCTCATATATACAATATATATATATTATAATTTAATAATTTTGCAGAAATGGATTTAAAATCGAAATTATTAAGTTCTCTAGTTATGAAAATCCAATTTATAAACTTTCACGTTTATCTTAATTTTTGAATTTAAGATAGTGAAGTTATTTTAGCAAATTTATTATAAAATTACTCAGTATTTAACTTACTAATAAGATGTTTTGATGTAGCAGAATTTAATTAAATGTAAGGTTTTTAATGTGTCAGCAGTTTATTATAACTGGATGTACATTTCTATCAGTATCGGCCGTATTCTCAATGACGAATTAATTCTCAGACCAAGATCACTCCTTTTTTCGTACTCGCCATAACAAATTTCGATTAATCTCCATCTGTGAGAGGTTATTTAACTCCTCCTCCCGGTAGTTGAAGATTAATTCACGAAATTTGTTGTGGCAAATAGGAAAAATAGAAGTGATCTTGATCTGAGAATTAATTCGTCATTGAGAATATGGCCGTATATGTAATTGTTCAATCTGTAGCATATAACATACAGCCATTTTTCCTATTGCATGTATTATTTCATTAATGTGAATTGTCTATAATACACTGGAACAACAGGTGAATGCTGTTTGTGAAATGCAAACTTTTGCATATACTGTACATGTCTTTTATATAATTTCATCCCAATATTAAGTTAAAAAAAGGAATAGATTTATGCCAACAGTCTGCCTATCGACATATAATTAGTTAAGTTGCATATTCTATTATAAAGTATTGTTGAGAGGAATTCTGCTATTTATATATTTTTTCTGTATTATATATAAATATGGAAGAATGAAGAGGCAAAAAATGTTTACAGAAAGCATTTTGGTGATCAAATTGTTGCTGGTTAAAGATTATAATATTTGAAGAAAATTTAGATTTAATTATAATATTATAAAGCATTTTGAATGTAATGAAAGGATATTGACATTTATTTATGCAACAAGAATAAAGTAGTCTATTATGTACCAATAGAGATAATGCCAAAAATTTTTAAATAAGCTTTAAAGCTTATTTCAACAATAAACACTAGCAAATATGAAATAGAGACCAAAGAAGTTGAGATGACAATAAAATAGATCAAGGACAAGCTTTCTTACCATAGAGAAGTCCTTATCAGTTTATGAAGACTTTTTAAAAAAGCTTAAAATTATATCTGAAGATATATCTTCCTTTGGTACTAGTATTGATTTGGTTTAATTTTAAAAAATTGCTTTTGATAATTTCTTTAACAAATTCGAAGTTTATTAAATTCAAATTTAACATGTATTTAAACTGTGCTGTCCTTTTTAAATTAGGCCAACTACTATAATTTTTTTATTTTTAATAATATTTGTAGTCTGCTGATAATCCTATTTTCCCCATAAGCATTGTTGTTAGCCTATTTTCCAAAGGAAATGGAGGCTTATAAGATTGGATCCATGTTTGTTCATATTCATCATTGATTATTGCAAGTAAATCATTAAATAGTGGGTTAAATATGGAGTTAAATGAAAAATTATCAGACAAAATAGGAAATGAAGCAGTTAAATTTAAAGATTTATTCTGTGTATTGTCGGTCTGTCCTCCCCAATTAATTTTTGAACTAATTAGCAGATTTTTATGAAATTCAGTAATGTTCTGCCATTAAAGGACACTTCAATGCCACTTTAATCCTGCAGCTATTAGCTAAAATTTTGATAAAAATAACACCATCTATAGGCAATAATAGAATTAAGTATTAGCAGTGTAGGGTTAACCTATTGCTTACCTGATCTGAACGTCATGTTGGAACTATGATGTTGACAACAATAATGGTCATAAACACAATAAATTATGATATCATGATGAGGTCATTATGGTATCTATGCTAGTTAAATCAGCATTAAAATTGGATGTGCATTTTATAATCAAGTACATTGCATAATATGAATAGTAAAAATAAGATATGTATAAACATTTTCTTTTAGAGATAATTCATTTTATATCAAAAGATATTTTTCAGAATATCAAAAAAGCTTATTTCTAAAACAATAAATTTTAATATTGTTTAAGGAATTAAATTGCAAATTATTTTACATTTTTATTTCTATTATAATAAAAATCATTTTCTTCAGGAGGCAAAATTAAATTTTAATTTTTTGACAGAGATTTATTTTTATTTTAATTGTATTAAAATCAACTTTATTTAAGAATCAAATCATTTTGTTTAATTTATCTAACAGCAAAATTATTTTAGTATATGTTATTTGATAGCATATAAAATAAATTAACAGAAATTAAAGAGAATTCTTAAAATTTTTCTTTTCAGGTCGTAAAAGAAAATGGTTTACCATTGAAGAAGCACTTAATTTGTTAGCTATTCACAAACCAGTACAAACTAATTATGTAAAATTACTCATTAAGAATGATAAGGTACCATGACATTAATTTCTAGTTTGAAATAGCTAGAAGTGGCACACCCCACACACTACACATACCTACACACAACTCAGTAAACACACTTCAATATTCAAATAAGCATACAACCAATATCCAGATACATATAATATTTGTACATAAGTAAATCTAAATATCCAAATATACACTATAAGTATAAATACAGTATATACTGTTAGTATATATCTATGTAAAACATACATATATAAACATTCATATACAAGTAAATTATATACATTCATACATATATACCGCATGCATGCATGCATGCATGCATACATACATTACATACATATACATACATACACACACAAGCACTTCTTTATAAAATGTAAATATTGGCAAGAAATCATTTGTCTCCTTTTCCACGCAGTGTAAGGTGGGAAATTTATCCCCTCATCTCACCATTAGGTATATTTAAATGGCAGCTACATTAAACCGGGATTCTCATTCTCTCGGTAGATCTATAATCAGTAATTTTGCTACACATTTAAAGGCAGTTCTACTTAATTTGGTTCAACAGTATAACCAGGAAATATATATACAATCAATCTCTGCATACAATAGATTAATCAATAATTGGATTCTTTTCCAATAAAATTAGAAGAAATTCATAAAGAAAAAATTATTCCATAATAAAAAGATAATTGCTTTTCTGTAGTAGAAGTGTTATCTTCCTTCAGTCATATTCTTCCACATTTCTCTTTCAAACTGAATTGTCAATCACCAATTTGCCCAAACATATGATTGTAGCATTTAAGAAAAACTTTTTTTCTATGGAGAATGCTGTTACTGGTCTGAAATGAAGCTGTAAATGTATAACAAATATTTAAATAAATTATTAAATAAACACAAAAATTAAACTTTGTTGTTAACTTTTGAAGATAATTTTATCATTGATTTCCTACAAATTTTATTTGCTTAAAACAACTGACTCCAGAAATCAAATATCTTTATTTAGGTTAAATTTCTTAACCATCTTGCTTCATAATTAAATTTTGAAAATCTTGATCTTAAATCACATTTGAAATTATCCTTCCTGGAGATTGATAAAAATATCAGTCACACATTTCAGTTAATTTATTAAATACAAATTTTTAATTTCTGAAATTTATTAATTCATAAATATTTAAAATATAAATAAAATGAAGTGCAACGGAAGCCTCCAGAATTGACATGTCTTCTCTATACTTTGACATTATTCGATAGGTAAACAAATGATCGAAAAATGTTAACAGATGTTCCAAAAATTGTTAACAGATGTTCGAAAAATGTTAATTGGCTGTGAAAACAACATCATGAGTGATGTCGTTTGACAACCTCTTCAAAGATCGCATTCAGCGACGTCTTATGAAATGGTCACATGACTAGAGAAATCACAACTGACGTCAGATCGCAGTCGATGCTATTGACTACTTTGCGGCCGGCCTATTGAAGAGAATTGATAAGACAATACCATCCTTAACTGCAATGTCGACATTATTCGATAGGTAAACAAACCGATCGAAAAATGTTAACAGGTGTTCGAAAAATGTTGACAGATGTTCTAAAAATGTTAATTGGCTGTAAAAACGACGTCATGAGTGACGTCGTTTGACAACCTCTTCGAAGATCGCATCCAGCAACATCTTATGAAATGGTCACGTGACTAGGAAATCGCAACTGACGTCAGATAGCAGTCGATGCTATCGACTACTTTGCGGCCGGCCTATTGAAGAGAATTGATAAGACAATACCATCCTTAACTGCAGTTTTGATGAACTCCTTGGAAAGTTCCTTTCAAATGCTCATACAGCTGCTTGAACCATTATGCATTTCCTGAAGAAAGGCAGATGATCTTCAATAGCATGCTCAGTTTACAGAGTTTTTCTCAATGCTGACCAAAGTACACAGTGAAATGCTGCTTTGAAGTCAGTGAAGATAACTGTTCACTTGCCTCACTAATTCATTCTTCTAGTTATCTGATGGCAAAAATTATATTGCAGCAGCTTCTGTTTGGTTGAAATTCTACTTGTTCTTTTCAGCCTCTTTGTTCACAGTGTTTCTGTAGATGCATTTGGATGACTTTATTAGCAAAACCTTCAATAAAGTTATCCAAATGCACCTACAGAAGACTGATGCCTCTGTAATTTTTACAGTCTCAAATATCACCTTTCTTGAAGATTGGCTTGATGATCACTCATTTCCAGGTCACGTTCTTCTTTAGATTGCATGATCAATTTCAGCAGTGAATGTAGCTGCTGAATTAGGCAATCTCCACCTATCTTGATCACTTCAGCAATGATCTGCTCAATCCCTGGAAACCTGCTATGTTTCAAAATGTTATGGCTATTTTTAGTTCTTTGATTGTGAGTTCAGAATCAGTGATTCAGTCTTCAGATTTTTCAATGTGTGATGGTTCTGCTGCTGATTATTGAGGAGATTCATAATTGTACAGATCATTTAAGAATTCTCTCCAGCCCTAGAAACACTGTTGGGGACTGCACAAAGCTTCTGTCAGCTTTTCTGATATTGTTGCAGGTTGACTTAGCTTTTTCTTCCAAACATCTGAGAATGCTGTTAAGGAGAAATTTTATTCATGTTTTGATGCTGCTGCTTCAAGGTTGGAGGTATTTTGTCTCGGTAAGCTTCTCGCTCTACTTTCATTCTCTGTCGAACTTCATGGTTGAACTGTTTATACAAACCATGAAGTTTTGCTTGCTTTCACTGATCTACTAGTTCCAAACAGCCATTTGAAATCCACAATTGTGTCTGAATTTATATTTTGATTTGCTTTTAACAAAATAAAATTATAAATTATCTAAAATACAACACAAAATTAAAAAAAAAATTAGAAATGTGCCATTTATAAATTCACAAGTTACATAAAAAATCAGAAAAAGTGTAGATGTATCTATGCAGTGGTTCTTAACTGGTATTCCTTGGAACACTAATATTCCACTAATGTGAAGTGTTCCACAAAATTACAAAAGTGAGGCCTATTATAGTGTACTATGCAGTTCATATTTTATAATGTAGACAAGATTCAATTTGTATTTTCGAATAAACTATTAAGCGGAACACTAATATTCCACTAATGTGAAGTGTTCCACAAAATTACGAAAGTGAGGCCTATTATAGTGTACTGTGCAGTTCATATTTTATAATGTAGACAAGATTCAATTTGTATTTTCGAATAAACTATTAAGCAGACTTTCCACAAAAGCACTTCAGACTTTGCTACAGTTTTTGACATAATATTTGTGTGAGCTAGGCTTTTCAATATTAATGAACATAAAAACTAAAAACCACTGATGTAGATTTTGAATATTTTAGCTTCCATCAAAAGAACTGGAATTCCCAAAAACCTAGTAATCAAAGTTCATTAGAGTCTCCATAATCAAATACATGGTTCCGGAGCTTGTCAGATTTCAGAAATTTATTGGACTATTGAATGTTCAATGAAAAAACAGAATTACACAAACGAATGTGTCGAGTTTATTAAGACTTCCCAGTCACTACTCTTGCTATTCAAATCTTTCACAAGACCCTTAATTTTATCCCAATTTTTTTATCATCATAAATGGTGACTCATCCAATACCATGAAAGGAAGCCAAATCACTAAACTTTTCTCCCAAGTCAAGTTTCTTAATTATTTCTGCTTTTTCGACTACAGTCAATGTCTCGTGTTTTCATTTTTCACTTTTTCCGATTTGTGACATTACGTAAACATAAATAACAAACACTGATACAGTAAAACCAATGCTTTCATTTTTCACTTTTTCTGATTTGTGACATTACGTAAACATAAATAACAAACACTGATACAGTAAAAACACTATTTTACACACAATTGTGTCTATTGGCAGATTGGTGGGCAGAATGGCTTGGCACAATCTACAAAAGCTTCTGAGATTGCTATTTTTCTGCACTGACATCAAAACACTTGAACATGGAGAACTGATTTGATAAGGTTAGTTGTAATTCTTCCACAATTGTGTCTATTGGCAGATTGGTGGGCAGAATGGCTTCGCACAATCTACAAAAGCTTCTGAGATTGCTTTTTTTCTACACTGACATCAAAACACTTGAACATGGAGAACTGATTTGATAAGGTTAGTTGTAATTCTGCCTGCACAAAGAACAAATAGCAACTGACAATTTATTTTACATCATTTTTTTCTCTCTTGTCATGGTCATTGCAGAGTATCAGACTACTGGAAGTGTCGGACTGGCAAAGGATCGGACTACAGAGAGTCGATTGTATTACTTTTGAATAAAAATAAGTGTGCAAATTTTAGTTTTTAAGCATTTCCTGAATCTTAGATCCAGATTTTAGAATGGCCATTCTAATTTCAATAGACAAAAATTGCAAATGATAGAATTCATAAATCTTTATCATTGATTTCTCCAATTCCAAATTTACTCAATGTTCCAGCCTTATGGTCATTATCAACATGGGTGTTGAAGTCATCACAAAAAGTGTCTTGCTCTAGAATATTATCCAGCACATTTTGGAGCTGTATGTAAAAAATTATCATTAGCCTCTGGTTCAGTGGAAACATAGATAGAAATGATGTGGATACAGACAATGCCTTTAATTTGTAGGATGGCTAGATGACTTGATATTGGCTGAAAGTGAGTTTGCCTTTGGAGTTTTTCTAAGCCACAAAAAGCCATCTCTATTTAGCACCTGAACAGATTCACTAGATCATAGCTCCTGACTCAGTAACAGCAGTTGATATGTGATATTTGATTAGTTCCCTTGTGATGATTTCTTTTTTTGTCCATTGTGATATTACATTCCAAGATGCTATTGTGATTTTTGATTTTGTCATGATGATTTTATGATGTAATCAGAGTTTGATGTTTTAGCTAGTAGACATCAAACCCTGGTTACATCATAAAATTAATCATTTCTTATCAATACCCTGGCCCGTGTTGGCACTTTGGCTACCCCAGATGCAGTAGCATTGTCAAATATGTTCAGTCCAATATCCATTAGGTTTGTGCCTGGTTTTTAGTCCCTTGGCAGGGGCCAACCCTCCTCCTTTTTTCACTTGGGCTTGAATTCAGCAGCGATGGGGATCAATAGTAAGAAAATAAATACATTTATAATTGTACATTTTTTTGTCTATTGAAATTAGAATGGCCATTCTAAAATCTGGATCTAAGATTCAGGAAATACTTAAAAACTAAAATTTGCACACTTATTTTTATTCAAAAGTAATACAGTCGACTCTCTGTAGTCCGGTCCTTTGCCAGTCCGACACGTCCAGTAGTCTGATACTCTGCAAAGTTATGACCATGACAAGAGAGAAAAAAATGATGTAAAATAAATTGTCAGTTGCTATTCGTTCTTTGCGCAGGTATTATAATCGGACTATTTTTTAAGTTCAGTACACTGTTTACTGTAAAATAGTGTTTTTACTGTATCAGTGTTTGTTATTTATGTTTACATAAAGTTTGTTATGATAATGTACTGTATCCTAATAAAAATGAGTAGTGAGAAATCCATAAATTTAGAATAAACTGACTTCTGACTTATAATCTAGATTTCAAACTAAACTCTATTGTAAGTTGAGGACTACCTGTATAAATTTACATTTTGATAATCAATGCATTCTAATTTTAATGAATATTTTTGTAAGGCTGCTGGAATTGTTGTAGAACTTATAAAAAGTAAAAAAATGGCTGGCCGAGCAGTTTTATTAGCAGGACCACCAGGTACAGGCAAGGTAGGCAAACTTTTAAATTATATTGTTAATCAGTTTCTAAAATTAATTAAATCTTTAGATTATGCTTCTACTATAACATAAGAGTTAGAGTAGAATCATTACAATACAATCATTGATTTAAACAAAATATAGTGGATAATTGATCATTGATGAAATCAGAGTTGCAGAATCAGATGGCAAATGATTCCGACTCCAGTTTTAAAAAAAATCTGACTCCGACTCCCTAAAATTTGTAAGATCCAACTCTGACTTCCAACAGTTTAAAATTCTGACTCCATCCAAAAACCTCTGACTTCTGACTCTGACTCTGCAACCCTGAATGAAATACTTTCTTTGCAAAAGTAAAAATTATCTTTAGGAGCATCCATAAATTGTTACACTTAGGTGAAGAGAATATAGTAGATTTATGATGATGAATGGCTTGGAGAGATAGGAAGTCATGCAATTTGTGACATCTTGCTATAAAAATAGAGTTTACATTTCTATGACTAATTTTGTTTTATAAAATATAAAAATTTTATGCATAATTGTTTGAAAAATAAAGAATAATGTAAAATATTTGGAAATATGTTCTAAGATTCTATATCTAGTTATTTATAGGTTTATTTGGAAATAAAACCATATATGTAACAATGATCATTACCAAAGTAAATAAAGTAATTTCTATTTTCTACTACTATGTGCATTTTTTTATTTTTGTATAAAAAAATCAAAGAAAAAATTTAAGTAGAAGGGAAAAATATCTTCAAATTTGTGATGTCAGAGTCAAAAGAGTCAAGATTAGTGTTATGAAAAATAACAAAGTTAGAGGGGGTCAAAAAGAGTTTGAAATAGCATGACATACTTTATGAATGTTCTCTTTGTAAATTAAAAAAATTATATGTGAAAATTCATTGAATGTTCATAAATTGAAGAACACCTGTATTCTAATTAGTTATATATGAACTGGAATTGTATTAAGGATAACTGACAACCACAGAAAATCTATGCTGACAACATTAGATAATCATACTAATAATTTGATTAAAAGAAAGAAAATTATTTTTTTATTTATTTATTCTTTTTAAAATTATATAGATCGGAAGAGCGTCGTGTAGGGAAAGAGTGTAGATCTCGGTGTTATTAATTCAAATAATTTTCTGATTTTTATCTTCCTGATTCTTAATCCAATTAATCCAGTTGTAAGATAAGTCTGTAATTTGTTCAACACAACAAATTGCTCAGTGATCGGAATTAAATAAGAAATGAATTGTAATTTGAAAAATGCTGTCCTTCATTGTTTCCCATTTGAAGTAGATAAAAGTAAAATGCACATTGATTAATCAATTTCTGCGATAAGTTTCATTCGAAAAATTGAGTGTGACTTAGTTATAAAATACTGAATATACGAAATACGTAAATTTATTGGTACAAAGTAAATAAAATTACAATTATTAAATTTAATAAATGAATATTTGCAAATTTTATTAAGTATATATAAATTATGTTTACTTTTTTAATCACAATATTTAGTTTTGCAAATAAATTACTAAAGATACTTCTCAAAAGTGACACTTTAGCATTTGGGCAGTTTACACTTTGTATATGAAATGAATGTAAATGATTTAGAGCAGGGGTGTCCAACTTTTTGGCTTCCTTGTGCCACATTTGAAGAAAAAATTGTCTTCGGCCGCGCACAAAATATACTAATTCCAACGATAGTTGTCTGCGACCGGATGACTACGTGGTAACACGTTGGCGTATCACACGCGAAGACCCGGATCCAGCATTTCCTGAAAAGTTTTTTGGATTCTGCGATCCCCGCCTTCACCATCCGGTCCCCCTCCACGTGTGCAGGTGCAGCCCATGGTTAGAACTGGCCCTGCTCCTTAGTAATCTCATTGATTAGAAAGGGGCGTAAAAAAAGATAGTTTTTAAGCAAAAATTTAGTAAAGTACAATATATGATATCCACCATGACAAATATGCAAAAATGTCGTAACATAATAATCTTTGACTTCTTTTCATTCCTGGTCAATGATTTAAATTTTTTTTCAAATCATTGACCAGGTCAAGAAGTTTTAATCACTGAAATAAGAAATATAGAAAATGGAAATAGGAAATGTAGATAGGTATTTAAATAATAAAAACTTCATTAAAATACATAAAAATCTCAATGTTTTTAAGAAGTTTACAATTTTTTATTGGGACGCATTCAGTACAGCAGTAGGCCGCAGGTTGGACAGTCCTCATTTAGAGCATAACTTATTGAAATGGATGGAATACTGGAATAAAATAAACAGCATTTAATTGCATTCAGTACAGCAGTAGTCCACGGGTTGGACAGCCCTCATTTAGAGCATAACTTATTTAAATGGATGGAATACTGGAATAAAATAAACAGCATTTAAATATTTACAGGTTTAATAATTTTGTATAATTATTATAATTTATATAAATTTTCATTGCAAAAGTGTCAAAAATAATTTAATGCTTTTCCACAACATAAATATGTTTTGATAGATGAGACAAGTATAAACCATATCAGCAGAAATTTAGACAGGGATGGTTAAAAGACAAGTTGTTTGAGAAATAGCTAATGCCGTTGGGAGGAAATGATAAAAATGTCACTGTAAGTGTGATATTTCTGCAAAATACGATGATTTAAAATTTCACACGAAAATCTACTCCATTTAAGACTTATACACTGAATGACGTTCTCGTCGGCCGGATGACCGAGTGGTGAAGCTGTGGCTTATCATCCTGGAGGATCCGGGCCTCACACCTCCAGTTTTTAGAAGTCCTGGCCCGGCCCGTTTTTTTTTTTTTTGTCAACAGATGACGCCACTTTCCACTCAGTAAGAGTACTAAGTGGCGGGGCGGAACAAGCCCTTCCACAGGCTGCCCACCCCTGCGGAGGGGTCAGCCGGATTGTGGAGGACGGGGATCGACGGGCCGTGCCCGGACCCCATGATAAATATTTTTAAGGGGTGGGACCCGAGACTTGAACCCGGGTCCTCCATAGTGGAAAGCCGAAGCGTTTCCACGCGGCCACCCCGGGTCCTCCAGAGTGGAAAGCCGAAGCGTTTCCACGCGGCCAATCCGACCGACTCATGAGACCTATTGCTGATATACAGAGCCAGCCTTAGGGTAAACACGGGTCCTCCAGAGTGGAAAGCCGAAGCGTTTCCACGCGGCCAATCCGGCGTCCTCCAAAGTGGAAAGCCGAAGCGTTTCCACGCGGCCAATCCGGCCGACGGACTGGCCCGGCCCGTTTTACCCCATCAGATAATCCGGTGACCCCTTCATAGGTGATGGGTTCTATAAGTGGTCGCCGCCAGATAAAGAATAATTCCATAAGGATATGGAGGCTTAACCTAACCTGAATGACATTTTCAAATTAACATGTAAGGAAGCATCTAAACTTGAGGAACAGTTGCCATTGCGCATTATGAATTGTGACCACTTAATTGATGTGTGTGATAATAATATTAATGATAACTCAAAGATAAAGATGTTTCGTGCAAAATATTCGATTATTATTATAAATATTCTATTGTTCTCATTTTGAATTTGAGCTCATAAGTAAACTCAGTGGCTGATAGATGAGTAAAATATAACGGAAACTAATAACAATGTTCGCGATTACTACAAACATTTACGAAACTATATGATAAACTGCACGTTTATTCAGTAATTTTTTAATTAAAAATTTAACAGAAACTAATAACAACCTAAAGAAGCATGGAAAGATACATGTTAGGATTCACCAGAAGGGACCGCAAGACCAACACACGGATAAGGAAACAAATCAAAGTAGAAAGTATACTCGCTAGCAGTTAAGATTGGTTCTCACTAGCGCGGAAAATGTCAGAGAGCGATTTAATGTGCGAATTTTCGGCGAAAGTTCAAATCGAAACAGTTTCAACCGCCGCTTTAGCTTATCACTCTGTTTTTCGATCAATAGCGACACTCCACAGTTTTATGTCAATTTTATCATGGCTGCTTGTTCGGTGATTGATAATGTAAAACAGAAACTTTCACTTTATTTTCCATCATAATCTTACAGTATACAATATTCAAAATGTCGGCACTGTGCCTAATGATATGTGGAAAGTTAGATTATGTTAATCTAGTTAAAAAAAGTAACGAATCGTTCTCTATTCGATTAGATTTTTGTACATACGATCTTTTATAGATCCTAATAATCAAAATACAGTCGTAGGCCGGTTATTAGGTAGTCGGCTATAAGGGAAATTCGGATATAAGGGATAAACGCGTCCGATCTCGGCGAAAAATTTATGTTTTGTATATATTTTTCGTCGGATATAATGGAAAATTCGACTATAAGGGAGATAATTTTTCATTTTTCTGTACTCTTCGTCTCGGCGAAAAATCTGTTTTGTATATATTTATCGTGGGATATAATGGAAAATTCGACTATAAGGGAGATAATTTTTCATTTTTCTGTACTCTTTCTTGTGATGACCTACTTTTCATCCTGCTTTACCTCGGCCGGCCATAAGTGTAATTTATTTAAAAATAAAAACATCATAAAAAGCCAATTTGTTGCTTTTTGTGTTAATAATTTAAAAATTAATGAATACAAATTAAATTAAATTTGTAGTTCCTCTAAAAAGACAAAATCTGCAGGTGGCGCGGTATCCTAAAAAATGGCGCTATTTAATGATTTGGTATGTAAGTTTGTAGAAGTTAGAGTTATACTTCAAGTTTATGAGATTAAATGACAGGATTTCCGCTCATTTACACTTAATGATTTGGTATATAAGTTCGTAGAAGTTAGAGTTATACTTCAAGTTTATGAGATTAAATGACAGGATTTCCGCTCATTTATATGAGCGGGTAATATCTAGTATTAATTATTTTCCCATTTTATGTATACCACAGAACAAGATTCATAACTGATAATCGAATAATTACACAATTGTACCTTCACTTTAACCACCCGACGACGCGCAAATTTGTTGCGCATTCGGATATAAGGGACAAAAAGTATATACAGGTCTTCTCGATTCCCTTATAACTGGCTTCGATTGTATATATAAATTTAATTTTCAAACTGAATAATATTTACATGAGATATTGTTTTAAAACAGTGCTTCTTAAACTATGGGTTGCGACCCATAATCCTTAGGATTTTCCCATGTCCCAGAATTTCGCTTCCCATACTCTATGGGAAGAGAAATGCTGACTATTCGCGTTTCAAAACGAATGACCTGCCAACTGGTGTCTCTCTGCGAAACTACTGAAAGTTCCATGTCCCTGAATTTCATCTATAATTGCATAACAAAATTGCATCTATAATAGATTTTGTTACAATCTATTAAATATATTTTACGGTTTTTTGTTGTGATGCTAACTACTGTTTATTGTAAATCCTTCATCGGCGTATTTTGTCTACCGAATTACTACTTTCCATTCAGTAAGTGTAGAATACTAAATGGCGGAGCAAAACAAGCCCATCAACAGGCTACATATTCTTATACAGGGATCAGCCGGATTATAGAGGATGGGGATCGAGAAGCTGGACTCAGTGCTCCATAAATAAATTTCCTAAAAAGTAGGATCCGGAGAATCAATTCCGAATCCTACTGGGGATCGTGATAATCCTCATATATCGGATGAAGACAAAATTTTAAATATAACTTTTCTAAAACTTGATCTTTCTATTTAAAAGAAATGCCGTTTAATTTGGTCCAACCAATTTAGAGATTTCAAAAATTGACAAGTTATTTCTCGGCCAAATTCCATTTAAAAGAAATGCCGTGTAATTTGGTCCAACCAATTTAGAGATTTCAAAAATTGACAAGTTATTTCTCGGCCAAATTATGTAAAGTGATGTCGCAGTCTTCGTGATAAATCCAAAATTAATAATTTTGAATTTTCAAAGTGTAAAATTGAATAACGAAACAGTCATATGCAGGGCCGCATTTACTATAAGGCGCATTAAGAGCAAGTTCGGGCCTCTATTGGACATTTTCCGTGGGGCCACATTGTAAAACCTAAAACTTTATTGATGAAATTAAGCAATTTCTAATAATAATTAAGGAAGAAAGTGAAATTAAAATATGTAAAAAATGACGTCGCTGCAACGAGTATCCGATGACAAGTTGTACGGTACGACGTCAAAGGCGACCGGAGTACTGCAATATCGACTAGTTTGCGGCCGGCCATACAGTCATTGATGTCATCATGAAGAAAACATTCCAAGGCAGATATGGAATTCAATATGATCAGAATCATTTTGTGATCAACTTGATGTTTGCTGATGATAGCACTATATTCACCAAGACTGATGTTGAGATCACAAACATCCTCTATGAAATTGACCTCATCACAAGTTCTTATGACCTAAAGATTAATATTAGATTAACAAGATGAGATTCTCAATGATGGAATCCAGACCACCTCAATACAGTTCAGATTAAACAGTTACTGAATTTAAGGTTGCAGCCTCAGTTAAGGCCCACAGTAGAACTGATTTAGCAACTAGAGCATTCAGCTAGTTCAAGTAAGTATTCTATGTAGAAAAATGAACATCTAGATCAAAGCAAAGCGAGACTGATGTTGAGATCACAAACATCCTCTATGAAACTGACCTCATCACAAGTTCTTATGACCTAAAGATTAATATTGACAAGATGACGATTCTCAGTGATGGAATCCAGACCACCTCAATACAGTTCAGATTAGAGTTACTGAATTTAAGGTTGCAGCCTCAGTTAAGACCCACAGTAGAACTGATTTAGCCACTAGAGCTTTCAGCTAGTTCAAGTAAGTATTCTATGTAGAAAAATGAACATCTAGATCAAAGCAAAGATGCATCTATACAGAATGCTAATCCTACCAGTACTTTTCTATGGATCAAAGATTTGGATGTTATTCAAATCTGGCCTAAGCAAAGTAAAATTAAAATGTGATGTTTGAAACAAATCCTCAGGGTTATACACTCTGTGATCATCTCTGAAATAAAACCATCAGGGTAAGATATGATCAATAACCCACTATCAAAGAAGAGATTCAACAACTACAGTAGTTTTGTCTATTTATGCAGGACAAACACCAACAGACTGCCACACAGACTTCTTGGCTTCTCTAGAGATGCAGACCTTCATACTAAAAGGTACAGCCATCAGCACAGACCTAGGCCAGACAAGTGGAAGATGACTTCAATAAAAAGAGACTATCCCTAAATGATGTAAGGATTATCACCCATGATCACAAAGTTTGGAAGATCATACACCAAATATATTTAGTGGCATTCACAGCAATACTGTGTGCAAGGCTACCTTCCTTCAGGCACAACTAGGAATATCATTATTATTATTATTTATATATCACGAGAGATCTTAAAATGTTGCTTTGAAAGTTTTGATGTAGACTTAATTCATGTTTCTCCTAAAGTTTGTAATAACTAATGCACAATTATATGATATTTCTATAAAACAAATTCTATTTTACATTCACAAAAATTATCTAAGATATTTAATGTAGAATAATTGAATAGGGTCAGGTGGGGTAAAATGGGTATAAAAGCAGCCATTTTTAACTTTGTGCAACCATTGTTCTATTTTACATTCGTAATTAAATTTATTATTTCTACTATGAAAAAAATTGTCATTCAATTCTCTCTCGTTTATTAACTCGCAACAAAAAAGCATTCACAAAAATTATCTATTTAAGTTATTTAATGTAGAATAATTGAATATGATTTTAAATTCAATTATATATTCATATCATCTCATTTTGGATGAACTCAGTTCAAATCAAATACTGTACATAGAATACTTTTTGCTTCACATATAAGATGATTTTAAATTCAATTATATATTCATATCATCTCATTTTAGATGAACTCAGTTCAAATCAAATACTGTACATAGAATACTTTTTGCTTCACAAAAAAGATCTAACCGACAACAAATACTATTAATCTATGATTAATTTGAATTTCACCTCTCTTGCAAGCTCCTGTCCAACTAGACCAGAAGCTATGGGAATAGACATGCCATTTTCATCTAAACCAAGACCTTTAATATGACTGTGAGTAGCTATACGCTGAGTTTTAGTTGTACTTTTAACTTCTTCAATCTTCATCATGAATTGTTATTAAATTTCACTTTATAACTTTTTCTTGCTTAAAAATAAATTTCGAAGTTTAAACTACAACAATGAATGGCGCCGATAGGATGCCTGCTTATGCGCGCTCTATAGGATGACAGCAATAACTAAATTAAATATTATCAAAATTTTACGTAAAGAATCAGTGAAAAGATTTTATTATTTAAATAAAAATAAAATTATAACATATAATGATTTTTTATGACAGTTTCTTGTATACAATAGAGTCTATGAGAGTGTCCTTTTTTTTTTTTTTTTTTGCATATTTTACGCCCCTTTCCAATCAGGGAGATTACTAAGGGATAAGGCCAGTTCAAACCACGGGCTGCACCCACACCCGTAGAGAAGAGCCTGATGGTGAAGGAAAGGGACGCCAGGCTGGGTCCAGTATCCGAAAAAACTTGTCAGGAGATACCAGACCAGGGAAGCGAACTCGAGTCCTTCTGCGTGGCACGCCGACAGCGTTACCACTTGGCCATCCGGTCGCCAAACCACGGGCTGCACCCACACCCGTAGAGAGGAGCCTGATGGTGAAGGAAAGGGACGCCGGGCTGGGTCCAGTATCCCGAAAAAACTTGTCAGGAGATACCAGACCAGGGACGCGAACTCGAGTCCTTCTGCGTGGCACGCCGACAGCGTTACCACTTGGCCATCCGGTCGCCTAATCGATATGCTTTGAATGCATAAAATATACAGCGAAAAATTTATATTATCCAAAATTTTCAAATTATTTTTGTGTATATTTTAACTAATATGTCTTTCCAGACGAATATAAAATATAAACAAATTATTTAATTAAATTAAGAACGATTAATCGATCATATGACCAGGGCCACGTTTATACCGTTGAATGTCCTAGACTCAACATCATTATGATACCCGAAAAGAACAAAGCATTTCAGTTCAAAAAAATAAGCGTATGAATTTAAATTCATACGCTTATTTTTTTAAGCTAAACGTTTATACCGTTGAATGTCCTAGACTCAACATCATTATGATACACCAAAAGAACAAGTCCATTTCAGTTCAAAAAAATAAGCGTATGAATTTAAATTCATACGCTTATTTTTTAAGTTTATTGAAAATAAAATTCGACATTTCCATAATAACTCATTTTAATAAAATAAAAATAACACAGCGACAATAACATAATATCGGTGGCCGGATGGCCAAGTGATAAAGCGTTGGAGTGCCACGAAGGAGGACCCGGGTGCGGCATTTCTTGAAACGTTTTTCGGGGTTCCCGACGATCCCAGTCCTTTACCATCCGCCCCCTCCACCGATGAGGGTGCAGCCCGTGGTTGGAACTGGCCCCGAGTGCTCGACGATCCCCGTCCTTTACCATCCGCCCCCTCCACCGATGAGGGTGCAGCCCGTGGTTGGAACTGGCCCCTTAAGTTTATTGAAAATAAAATTCGACATTTTCATAATAACTCATTTTAATAAAATAAAAATAACACCGACAATAACATAATATCGGTGGCCGGATGGCCAAGTGATAAAGCGTTGGCGTGCCACGAAGGAGGACCCGGGTGCGGCATTTCTTGAAACGTTTTTCGGAGTGCTCGACGATCCCCGTCCTTTACCATCCGCCCCCTCCACCGATGAGGGTGCAGCCCGTGGTTGGAACTGGCCTCGCTCCTTAGTAATCTCCCTGATTGGAAAAGGCCGTAAAAATAACATAACATTGATATACATCAAGGAAGTTTGGTATATATATGATATATTTGCATTTAAAAAAGTATAAACAAAAATCAGTTCGAATTTAAAAAATAACTAAAGCTTTTTATTTGGCTTTGATTTTAGCAAAAATATCTATAATGTTATTATAATTAATCGAGACTATTACCTCTGATTCAATGCTTTATAATAACGGGTCCTTGTTTTATTTTGATGCAAGTTGCTTCTTAAATAATTTTTTGTTTGTTTCAACACTGAAAGTGAGAAGCACTTCCATTTGAAATAGGCATCGTCAAAAATATTTTTAAAATTGTTTCAACGATTGAAAAATAGACTTTGTCGGCCGGATTGACCGCGTGGAAACGCTTCGGCTTTCCACTCTGGAGGACCCGGGTTCGAGTCTCGGATCTCACCCCTTGAATATATTTATCATAGAGTCAGGGCCCGGTCCATCGATCCCCGTTCTCTAGTAAGCCCGTGCCATAGATTTTCTCAGTATGAAGCAAATCTTCGAAATGCCGCCCCTTAACTGTTTGATTTCGCTGCTTATGCCACCCCCTTATGGTGGCGCCTGATGCAGCCGCCTCTCTGTTTCATAGCACCGCATGGCCTTGTCCTCCACACTCCTGCTGACCCCTCCACAGGAGTGGGGACAGCCTATGGAAAGTTTGTTTCGTCCCGCCACTTAATATTCTTCCAGAATGGAAAGTGAGGTTGTCTGTTAATAAAAAAAAAATAAACCTTAAACCGTCGTTTATAAATTTTTACATATTTTAATTTCACTTTCTTCCTTAATTATTATTAGAAATTGCTTAATTTCGTCAATAAATTTTTAGGTTTTACAATGTGGCCCCACGGAAAGTGTCCAATAGAGGCCCGAACTTGCTCTTAATGCGCCTTATGGTAAATGCGGCCCTGCATATGACTGTTTCGTTATTCAATTTTACACTTTGAAAATTCAAACCCGAAACTCCTGACATACATTTCATAGAACTCATAACGAAAATGAATATAATATATAATTAAACAAATATTACCTGTATGCATAGGCCAGAAATATTTTCGTGCCAAATACAGAAATTTGCAGTTTTGGAAAATTTCTCAAGAAAATGCCATTATTCATAGTAGAATTGAGAAATTTATTAATGAAGCTCAACGAAAAGATTGTACCTTCAGGATTTATTGTATTAATTTCTGGAAATCTGACATGTAATGTAAGAGTAGTTTCTCGTAATGGTGTCAAGTCACTTATTTGTATAGAAGTATTTCTTGAATTCGATTTAAATCGAAATGCAAATAGCATTCTACTTCCTGTAATTAATAACAAGTTAATTATTGAAATTTAAAATATATTTAATAATTTGGGATAATAGGTTTCTTACATCTATTTAATTATTGAATTAAATATGCTAAATGTAAGAAAATATATATATAAAACAGCCCCATAATATTTATTAAAAATCATTTTTCTCATGTCTATATATGTAAAAAAATTTAGAATCTAACAAAAGTATACAGTATTTCAAAATTTATTATTTTACTCAATAAAGTTATTAGTTATTATATATATCTTTTTTACGTTTGACTGCGGGGCTCCGAGCTCCTGGGAGATCCAGGACTCAATTTTTTTGCTTTTTTTTCATTTTTATTACCCATTCAAATCAGTGAGATTACTAAGGCGCCGGGCCAGGTCCGGAATCCCAAAAATCTTTTCAGGAGATGCCGGACTCAGGATACGAAGCAGGGTCCTCCAGCGTTGCAGATCAAAGCGTTACAATTCGGCCATTTACTTCATGCTTGTATCTGGCCCTTAATGCTATAGAAATAAAAGAGTTGGATTCCGTTTGATCTCGTAGAAAGATCAAATGAAAAAAGTCAAAGAAAACATCAATATTTTGGATATTAATTCTTAATAATTTTTTCAGATTTAAAAGTATATATATATAGATTCACACATGATTTGATTTTATAGAATATAGATAAACATTTTTAAATTAGAACAGAACATTAATATTTAAATCTATTCACAGAAATGAATATTTACGTTTTAAGCATCGTTTTCCAGTATATTCTGGCTGGCATTTACATTTATGACGAGGTATTGAAGGAATGCAGATTCCATTATTTGCACATGAATTATTCATACATTGCTTATTTATTTCACAATGTTTTCCAAAAAATCCTTTTATGCATATGCATTCTTGTTTATTTCCTTTAACGATACAAGTTCCCCCATTTTTACATGGATTAATTATACATTTTATTAAGGCTGTGCAATATTTCCCAGTGTAGCCTGGACGACAGCAACACGAATATTGCTGAAATATTTGTCCATTTTTAAAATAAAATTTTTTATTTGAATTTAATATAGAAATTAAGTTTATTCTATTAAAAATTCACCTGCAATCCATCTAGACATATTCCACCATTTCGACACTGGTGATTTTTGCAATCATCTGAATTTATTTCGCAAAGTTTCCCCTCAAATCCTTTAAGACATTTGCATATATAGGTAGATTGATATTCAATACAAGTCCCACCATTTAAACATACATCTACATTAAATTAATTATTTATATTAATATAATATATATAAATTTCTGATAATTTAAAAAAATAACTCATTACTTATTTGGCAAAGATTGAAAATTTCACAATTTCTTCCAGTATATCCTATTTTGCAGATGCATTTATATTCTCCAGATTCTTCTCCAACACATGTTCCTTGGTTATAACATTTGACATTTGAACAAACAACGAATGCTTCACAATTTTTCCCTGTGTGATTTTTTGTACAAACGCATTTATAACCGTTTCCAATATTGTGGCATGTACCACCATTCATGCATGGATTACTATTGCAGTTTGAAACTAGGAATTTTGTAAAATTTAATGAAAATTATATAAACTATAATGAATAAAAAATTGTAATATTTACTAGAGATATTTAAATCAGATTGCTTATCCATGATTTTATGTAAATATGATTCATATTGATTATTCCTCACGTTGCGTTTCATTATCAAACTCGGTGTTGGAATAATTAACCAATTTTTATGAATATAGTTTTCTGAAATTTTTAATAAGCAAATTTCTGTAATTGAAAAATTTCGAATAAAACATAAGTAATTTAGAAATAAATGTATGCTAATGTCTTTTTTAAAATTTATTCATGAAATAATTTCTTTTACTGTATTTTTCAAAAAAAGTTATACAACGATAATTGTTTAGTCCAGAATTGAAATAATTTGAAGTATCATTATTGCAATATATTTCAGATAAAAGAATATACAACGATAATTTAGTCCAGAATTGAAATAATTTGAAGTATCATTATTGCAATATATTTCAGATAAAAGACACGATAATTCAAAATTTTTAAGATTCTTTCTCCATTGGGAAAATATTTCTGTAATATCTTAGAGTTAAGGAGGTTATAAGCTATTAAATTTAAAATCAAATTTTCTCCAATTTTTTGAAACCATTACCTTTGCTGCTCTGTCGAATAGAATTGTTATTTGAGAAATTTTTTTTCATGAAATTCATAAATTGTTCGAAACAAGTAGAATTTATTGCTGGGTCGAATATTTTAATATTTCGTGGACCATTAGGAAAATCTTTAACATGAAAGCATTTTATCGGATGAAGGATTTCTCTGTAAAAATAATCGTATGAGAATAATTTAATTATTCCTATAATAATAATAGAAAAAAGAAGAATTTAATTATACAATTACTGTATGATATTAAATTTACTGAAATTTTTTAATTTTTAGAATATTAAGTTTTCTTATAATAGTATTTTATTATTTAAATTCCTTTTATTTCTATAGTCAAATAAAACATATCACAGAAAAGTTGCAAAAAAATTAAAAATTAACTCGATTATCCTATGCTGAACTTATTATTTCAAACTACATACTTATTAATATATTTTCCTATGCTTAGAAATATTCCTTCAGATATACAGAATACTTTATCTAAGTTGCTGTTGGCAATCTTTTCCTTTGAAATTGTTATATTATTAAGTTTGTTCAAAACCTTGCACATAGTATTTTTACCAAACTCATCAATAAAACATATCGAGGAAGAAAACGTTATCATTTCCGTATTGTTATTTCCAAATACAGATTGTAATTTTTCCAATAATTTCATTAATAGTAATCTGTCCTCAAAATCCATATAAAGTTTTCTCTTAAATAATATCACGCTAATATCCTGATTTTCGAAATTCATTAGAAATTTCAGTATCTGTTCATGGTGCCCATAGATAAACACAGAAGAAGACAGAGTTAAATAAAAAATAGTTACGATAAAATTCATTTTAATTAACATAATAAGATACAAAATAGTAATAATAATGCTAAATCTATTATTGGAGTTAAAACTTTTTGTTACGCTAATTTTAATGATAAATTTTTTAAAATTATAAACGATGATTATTCTAATGATATTGATATTTAATTTTTTAATTTAATATAGAAATTATATTTCCTATTTATTATATTTGAATTTAATAATCTGTCACTTATTACACTGCAAAAATGCTAAAAACAGATATTGTATGTTAAAATAGGTTCTATACCAAGATAGCAAAAAAGTCATAAAAAATCAATAAGACGTTATTATAATATAATAATTGAAGATACCACAAAATATTAAATTATATGATATCGCAATGACGCAACAAATGTCATATGTATTACTTCGAATTTAAGTTGCACTTTTTATTCAAATTTTTAACACAAAATTTGGGTGCGGCTTAAATTCAAAGCAAATATTTTAATATCTTATTTCTTCCGATCCCCAACGTTCGGGTTTTTGCTTTATGTTCTAAGTATGCACGTAGTATTACGACCATTGATAATAATTTATTCATTGGTCCCCCGTTCCTACTTTTCTGATTTAATCCAGTTGCTGTTGATAGTAGCTTGTAGAATCGTGTCGTATCTGGCCATATTTTAATTATAAGAAAAACCACGAATTACTATAATGTTGTTTATAACCTTGATGGAAACCAATTGCTATTTTTTATTTTAAACAAAAAAATTGTACTCAAGGAAAATTTTACTAAGGATGTTTTAATTCGAGCATAAAAGAATGCATGGGTGACAAACAGAACTGATGAAAGATTGATTAGAAAATGTTTGGGAGAAGCTACCTGGAGCTATTTTTTAAAAAAACGAAAGTGGCTGTATATCTGAAGAAGATTCTCAATAAAATAGATACCGTAGCTTATTATGTATATTAGTAGTCTATCTGTTTAAATAAATAAAAATGTTTCTTATTTTTCAATAGCTATTAGTCTATAAAATCATTTTTATTTTTTCCAAATTTCCAATTTTAAAATCCTACCTGGGCTTAAATTCGAAGTAATACGGTATATATGACGTCATACGTTGCTATGCATCTCAGCAACGCCACCTAGAAAACAAGGCCTGCTCACTGAACTTCTCCGGGAGGCGGGACGCTTACGTCATCACGATTGGGGCAACGTTCTTAAGCGATGCGATTGAATGTAGTAGCGAAGTTTTTTGGAATGTTAAATAAATGAAATTTAGATGATATGAAGGATTTATTGTGGATTGTTTGTTTATTTTGAATTTTTTAATTAGTCATTAAATTCAGATATGAAGTATTATAAATTAATAATATAAATTGAACTTATTTCATTAATTTATTATTTATATTTTTATACAGTTGATAAGCCAAATTTATGCTTAAATATCAGTAAGATATTAATTCAATTAATATAATATGAGATAATTATATGAATTAAATTATATTTTGTTGTTTGTTTAATAAATATTTTTCTTTTAAGACTGCCATTGCTTTGGCTATATCTCATGAACTTGGTTCAAAAGTGCCATTTTGTCCAATGGTGGGAAGTGAAGTATATTCTTCTGAAGTCAAAAAAACTGAAGTGCTTATGGAAAATTTTAGGAGAGCAATAGGTAAGTTTATAGATAATTTATTTCTTAACAAAAGAGAAGAAAAATTACTTGGGTGAATTTAATTTTCTCAAAGATAATATAAAAAAGAATGTAAATTTATGACACATAATTCAATAGAAAATATTTAAATGTAATTTAACTAAATATTTCTGATTGAAAACATTAAACATCAAAAGCATATATTGATTAATATTTATAAATCCAAACTATTTCTATTTTCTATTAAAAAATATATCATCATCAAAATGGAAGTTTATTACTAAGCATTTGTTAATTTTCATTTTAATAAGGAGTCAAGATCTAAACATAAAAATATTTACCTTAAAAAGAAAAGCATTTGCACAGTTTTCTTGTAGCATTTTTCAATAAAATGTTTGAAAATTATCTATATCTATCAATATCTGTAACTTATGAAAAGAATCAATTTCTATAATTTCTATAAAATATAATATTATTATGCAAGTCATTTTCTGCTTCTTTATTCTCTACTAATTAGATGTCTAAACAAACCAGATTCTAGTATTTAATGTAAAGAAAACTATTTTAAAAAATATCATTTTTCATTATAGATAATTAATTTTCTAAAGAGTCTGAATTTTTAAAAAGAAAGATTATCTGATGTAATGAAAATTTACAGTATGAAACAATATGATCATAAGATTGCAAAGTCACAATATTCAAAACTATTGATAATTAAAATTACTCTTTGCACTCCTTAATCAAACCATAATTGACAGGGCATTGACCTAATAAAACCCTGAGGTCAATAATGAGTTGACAGGGTCTGATTCCCTTATTTTTACTTATATTGAGAAATAATTTTGAAAATATCAATTTGTCATGTTTTTCATTGTTTTGTCATAGTAACCAAAATTTTGCTAAAATGTGTTTTTAATTAATTTTTTAATTGGAATCATCTAATACAAGTGCCATCTTCAGACTGCCAAAAATTCAAGAATGGATTGTACTTAATTTCTCTGACTTGCTTTATCATGTTCCACATTTCCTTCTTAGTTTACCCTTACTTTTTTTTACAGATACCTTGATCCAATGAATTATAATTTGGGAAGTTTGGCCCTTTCCAAATAATATGATTTTTGCTGTTTTTCCACACACAAAATCTGATAAATTAGTTTTATTTAAAAATACATAAATTTTATTTATCAGAGAAGCAAAGCAACCAATATCACACTTGACAATTGATGCGGAAGTCAGCGTTCTACATTTTGGCTGGAAATATCTAACGGTTTTCGAAATCAGCTGATTGTTTGTTTATATTAGGTATAATTTAAATAATAAAGTAATTTTTGTATTATCCCTAGTCGAAACAAGTAATTAGTTGACCAGGTGTATATAATTACTGTCAATAGTGTCCATCCAAGGTCAACTACATGACCTTAGGCTATGGGCTAGTTACATTATGTTGACTAAGGGGGAGCAGTGACAACCTATCCCCTTTGTTTGAAAATGCTATTATTATTAAATTTTAATTATTTTTGAAAAATTAATGACTTAGAATGACTAAATACAGAGAAATAATTCATCATCTACCATTTTTAAAAGACACTGAGACAAATCTTGAGTAAAAAAACGTATAAAAAGCGATAATTTATCAAAAATCAGTGCTAAATTTGACATACAGATGGCAGGATGATAGCTATGTATACAAATTATAGCAATATTTATTAAAATAAATAAATTTTCACCAATCTCGACATTCTTATACATACTAATACGTATAAAATAAAAAGTATTTATCACACATTATTTTAAGAAAATAGGAAGAAAAATGACAAATAAACAATTATTTTTAACAATAACAATAACTTTATTAATTTAAAACAATAAATAATTTTAAATAATAACTTATTCTACTATCTATATACTCTGATACAGAAAAAGCAGTCAGTTGTTGATATCACAAGAAAAAATTGAAAGTCACTAATACAGTCATTGTTCTAGATAAATTACATCTCATTTCCCCGGTGGCAAAGATTCTTTTTATAGCGACTTTATAAATCCTGTGCTTAGGTCATTTACATCAGTCATGCAATAACTTCAAAATCTAGTTTATAGAAATTAATTCAGTTCTTACACTGCCTATTTTTTAGACCCAATTAATAATAAACAGCTCTAAGGCAAGAAACACTATAAATACTTTAATGTTAAATATTATACAATGCATTAGAAGCGCTTTCGATTAAATTATAATCCTCATCAGCCATAACAAGAATTTCCGAACAGTAACCGAAGTTCCATAGAACGTCTTTGATTTTTTGTATGATATTAACACTGTCGCTATAGCAACCTCTCATTTACAATTTTTAAAAGAGATAAAATGTTACAATTTTAACTTAATCACAATTTTACATAAATATAATAAACATATTATATTAATAATATGTATTTATAGTGTTTCCTGCCTTAGAGCTGTTTATTATTAATTGGATCTAGTTTATAGATAAAACAATTGCGTCATCTTTACATTTTAATAATAATTATTTCCCATTTATAAATCATTGATAAAAAATCTTTCTATAATTCTTAAATTGGGTCAGTGATATTAATTTAGAATAAATGACATTGTGTGAAAGTGAGTTCACCAATTCCATTCTGTAACTCTTAATTTCCAATTGTCTTAGGCAGAGGACATGAAATGTAAGTTAATCATTAAACTAAATAAAATACTCAAATAATAATAATAATAATAATAATAATAAAAGAGAAATAAATATAAGTTAAGAAAGGTCAGAGTTAAATCTTTACCATTAAATAATGCATAGAAATGGTATTAAAAAATAGAATGTATGCAGTGCAGTACATGAACAATTGAAAATCTGTTTGCCACACAAAAAACAGTAGAAATAGAAACTTTAATAAGAATATTTATATAATATTTATATCAGTGTTAAGTCTAAATTTACATATTATTTTAATAATTTTCATATGATATATATACAGCAGAAACCGCTTATTGTATCGTGGATATTGTTATCAAACGTTTAATGTTATCAAAATTTATGATCCCAAATCATCCATAGTAAAATGCATTATGAAAACTCCGTTTATAGTAATAAGAATTTCAGTTATTGTCATCAAAATCAATACACCGCTATAAAATACCATATTCAAAACTAAAAAATTATCATAGATAATACTAAAATATTGGTTAAATCTATTAAAATAAACAACATTATTTGTTAGTTCTTCAATTATTGTTTCGTTTTCTCTGAAATTTAGGCAAAAAACGAGAAAATACAAAGATAAAACACTTGTTCTCCATTCAAAATAATGCAAATTCCACTTAAGTAGAAAAATCTGATTTGTGTTTGTTTTTTAATTAATAAATATTAGATCAATGTAAGTTTTTGATTTAATAAGTTAATACAAATATGACTGCTTTTCAAAATGCGGTGCCTTTAGGTGGTTTCACAGCACTTCTCGCCTTTATGAATGATGCTGCGTTACTGTTGTCAGATCTGATGATTTTTAATGTTTTTTTATGACAAAATATATAATTTAAAATTTCTGATATAGACGAACTGTTTTTACACGTATTCTTCGGGAACGTATCTATCGTGTAAAAACAGAATTAGGTATATTTAAAATTATAATTTTTATTGTAGTTTAATACAATAATAATAATAAATTATAATGATATTATTAAATAATTCTTATTATTATTCGAATAATTGTGAAAATTTCATAAATTGTTATAATGAATCTGATTTATTTCATTAAAAGTTATGATTTAGTTGAATCATTATCATTATAATTAATTATAAGTAATCTATTTTATTCTGTTAACTATAAAAATGAGCTTCTAATTTGGTATAATGCATTTTAATATAGAAATTATTTTTTCTATTTGATCTTTTGAGATTTTGCAACATTATAGTACAATATAACAATATAAAAACTTGCGAGGATATAGCATTAAATTAATAGCCTAAGTAATTATATTGCGTTTCTATTAATTTTTATAAAATTAATCAGAAGACTAATTGCATAGACTTGTTAAAGAAAATTCTATTTTATTTTATGAAATACAGTATTTATATTTGTTAAATTATCCTGTATATATATATAGCTAATTAATTTCTGATATAACTTCCTAGAACCTTGTAGACGTAGTAACCAGTTCATATTTTCCAGCAATGATATGCTGTAATATTTTACCAAACAGAAATAAAAATTGGCTGTTTTTGACAATTAGTAAATAAATAATTCTTAAAAAATAAGTTATCCTTTCTCTAGAAATTACAAAACGAATATTTACCGCTTTTCTATTCAAATATTATTCGTTAATAATTAATGAAATTTCATTCACTTACGCATGAATATTATATTAAATTTTTTATAAATTTATTCTGTTTTCAGAATAATTATCGATTAAACTGAAAATTAAATTAACATACAAATATTAAAATAATTTCTTGCTGCAAATGTCTAAATTACTTGTTTATTTTTTCAATAAATAATGTAACATTTGGATATATGTATGCATACAATTTTTTAGTTTATAATATTAAATTAAATATTTAGTTTATAATTATAAAAATAAAAGCAAATTTTTGCTTATAGGCCTAATATTTATTTCAATATTTGGATATATGTATGCATACAATTTTTTAGTTTATAATTATTAAAAAGAAAAGCAAATTTTTGCTTATAGGCCTAATATTTATTTCCCATATTGTCCATAATATAGAATTTTTTTAATATTATATATAGGGCCGCCGAAAGATATTTTCGGGCCCGTGACAAGTGATGCACTTTTTTAAATGGTCGGGGCCCCACTTAAAAAAGTGCATCACTTTGGTTTGATAAAAAAGCCATGCAAAACATAAAGCATTTATTTAAAAAAAGGCAAATAATAAATTCAAAATTCCATACATTACATACCAAAAATGTTTATTTTGGTACGACTGCTATGGTTGCTCTGTCGGCAGCCTGAGAAGTATCGGACACGTTATGTGACACTTCAGGCCCACCGGTCGGGCCCTTTTCGATGCTAGGCCCGTGACAAAAGTCACGGATGTCACCCCCTCTCGGCGATCCTGATTATATAGATTGTCCGGGAAAATTATTTCCGATTATCGCAATTAAGCGGAGTGTACTGGATTTATTAATCGACTGCCAAATAAATTATTATTGGCAAAAAATCTATTGTATCCTAAAGTTAATAAATAACAATTTGAAATTTCAAGAATAAAAGGAAGTTATTAATAAAATAATTATTTATAAATTATTAATAAATTATTTATAAATTATGAAGGGATTCAGAGATAATATCTTTTCCTTTGTTATTTAACGTCGTTTTCTAACTGGGGATTGATAATGGGATAGATTCCAATATTTTGCATTAATCCTTATAATCTTTTCTGCATAAAAGTGAATTAAAATGAGGTTTATTCCCGTCGTTTTCTAACTGGGTATTGATAATGGGATGGATTCCGATGTTTTGCATTAATCCTTATAATCTTTTCTGCATAAAAGTGAATTAAAATGAGGTTTATTCCTATTGATTTACAACAGACTCCTGAATAGCCAACGTAATCCGATTTAATTCTCCGGATAATCCACAAAATACAAAAATATCGGAATTATGGACGACATGCACTTAATATTTATTATATATGAAATTAAAAGAAAATAAATTGCATGTAGGTATATATTCAAACAGTTTATTAGTTATTGCCAAAAGAAAACAATAAATTTATTTATTTGCAACAAGAAATTATTGCAAACTTCGTAATTTTAATTTGATTCTAATTTTGATCGCCAGTTATCTAATATATAAGAAAGAAACGAGTTTGGGTATTTAAAATCTCTTTGATATCGCATCTAAGATAAAAAAGATCGATAATTAAAAAATCATTTGTGGATTGAAAATTATCCAGGATTAATCCGCAACAAGAATAATTCACTTCCAAAAAATTGGGAGTCTACTGTATTTTTTTTATATTACTTTATTCTAATGATCGATTTGCATTTTAAATATTACAAGTTTTCAGAACTATATTATAGCCTTATTGAAAACTGATTATATTACTTTGTTTATTCTAATGATCAATTTGCATTTTAAATATTACAAGTTTTCAGAACTATATTATAGCCTTATTGAAAACTGATATATTATAAAGAATAGTTTTTCCATCCATAATCAGCTTGCTCGGCGTTTCAAGTGAAGGTGGGATTCAAGGTTAGAGATTGCGTCAGCAAACAATTCTGATAAGAATCAATCGCGTTTTTCCATAAAAGTTCGGTTTGAGTTAAGCAATCTGCAATCAGATAACAGATAATCAGATAACAGCGCTTATTCTACATGTCTGTGTTAATATAGTTTGAAATCAGCGTCATAATTAAACTAAACAGCTGAGATTTAATTAATATAATATATTTTAATATATGTATTATTTTTCTAAAATTGGAAAGTTTTTTTATTTGGTGAAGAGTTTTTGAAATTTATACTTTTCTTCTTTTTGTGATTATGGATATTATGAATGAATAATTTCAATTGTTGAATAATGAAACATTTGTACGATTACATTATTAATTAATATTCCATTCGTAGTTTCTGCATAGCAAAATTTGTTCCTATTTAATAGTATCTATACATGCCAAACAACAATGTACCAAAATCAGCAATGTAATATTGCTACAAGGAAGTATTAGCTGTCCAATTTTTCTGAAATCTTAGGACTTTATACAAGTTAAAAACAAATTGTTCCAGAAAAATTAATGCATACTTTTCGAATAGCTCCTTTGCTTTGAATGATTAAATTTGATAGATTTAATATATCAAAATCAGCTTCGGCGGCATAACCTGTATGCTAAGTATTTAAAAATTCTCTTATATAATTTGGTAATTTTATTTTCAAACAAATATAATTATGTAGTAGTTGTTGCTACAAATATACAAATAAAATTATGCAGTAGTTGTTCTTTACAAATATAATTATATAGTAGGTATTGTTATTAACCTTGTGTTAAGTTCTTGCCAATAGCTTTTGGAGTGCGTTGCTTTCAACAATAGTGCGTTAAATTGCTGTCAAGAACACGATTCTCAATAAATGCTACATGGTTATGGCGCCAATTTTGACATCATTTTTGACGAAAACAACGCACGCTAGATGTTATTTGCAAAAGTTAATGATAGTATTTATGCTATATAAATATATATAAAGCTATTTCGATAATATTAAATGAAATTAATTTATACATTAATTTAAACTTATTAAATATAAAATTATTTTATTAATTATTAATTTAAATTTTAATTATGATATTAATCCTGTTGGATTAAACGATGCGGTGTCGAGGTGACCTTTAACCGCAGAACATCACTATGAAATTTCATAAAAATTAATCATTAGTTCAAGTTCAAAGTTATTATTAAAGGAAAGATAAATAGACATTCATCTTATAAGCCTGTTTTTTATTCTGAAAAATTGCAGATTAAAATTATATATTCAGCAGATTAAACGAAAACTAATACAATATTTAATTTTATAATCCTTTAATTATTGTGATTATAATATATTTTAGACGTTTGTGAAAATATTTAAAATAATTTATTTCCTAAATTAATTATTTTTAATTTTGGGGAATTTTAAATTTGTTATTCTATATTTCCTTTTCTTATATAAATTATTAATTATTATATGTATTATAAGTATTTAATTTGGTAATTTTATTTTCAAACAAATATAATTATATAGTAGGTGTTGTTATTAACCTTGTGTTAAGTTCTTGCCAGTAGCTTTTGGAGTGCGTTGCTTTCAACAATAGTGCGTTAAATTGCTGT
>AYEL01064430.1:0-14791 GCA_000484575.1 Olivierus martensii
TATATATCTTTATTTATATATTAATATACAATATATAAATTAATATGCATAAGTAGCTATGCAGTTTAATAATGTAATAGTGATTTGAATTGAATTATATTTCATATTATGAATATCTGTTTAATTATCAATTTTGTATGTAATTTTTAATTAAAATGAATTAATTTTCAAAATCAATCTTTGAATTAATTTTTAAATTGGAAACAGAAATAATCATTTGAAAATAGTTACATACATTTCTTGATATACTTCTTTTTTTATAACTAATAAAAATTTTCATTAATTATCTTCAAAATTATGAAAAGCAGAATGTATTTTTTCCAAAACTAAGTATAGAAAACTTAGATTATATATATAAATTTTTTAACATCTTAAAAAGGAACAATACAGACTAATAAGATAGTTAATTTTATTTTATTAATACTGTAATATTTCAACAAATATGAAATATTAATTTTTTTTTTCAAAATAGGAACTATATAATCTATCAATCAACACTTTAAAAAATATTAAATTTGCATGCTGTTAGTTTAATGAAAACATCATAACTAAAAGATGTTTTAAAATCTTAATGTATAAAATTTGTATAACAGTACATTGTTAAAGAAATATAACAAAAAGATAAATATGCAGTGTATTTATAAACAAATATATTTAAAAATATAATTAACTAAAAAGATTCTTCAAATATTCATTCAAATGGAAATGTTTCTTTCAATAATTATGAAATATAATTAATTTATCTATTTCCTACCAGTCTAATTAATAAAATTGCAAATAATATTGGTATATCAAGTTATCATAATACCTTTTTTTTCAAATTTAATTTGTTTAATTAGAAATTGTCATCATTTGCTAATTCAATTAATTAATCAAATTTATTTATGATTTATTATCAAATTTTTTAAATTTACTATTCTATCATTTTAATTTCAAAATGCATTGAGAAAGATACTGATAAGCAGATGAAAACATGAATTTATTTAAAAAATTGGCAATTTTTTAACAATAATTTACTATCATAAACAATATTACCATTATGTAAAAATAATTAATCTTTAAACTGATATAAAAAGAAAAAAACTGATTGTTGAAACAATACAGAAATAAATAATAATTTTGTTTGCTTCATGTCATTATAATTTTGATAAACAAATGGCAAAAATATTATAAATTGATAATTTCTATATTATGGCTTCTAGAATTTTGACAATTTCTGAAAACAATTATTTTAACAAGTTCATTCTTAAAGGAAATTTTTTATAAAATATTTAAACAATCTGAATTAAAGATTACAAATTTAGAAATAATTTTGTTTTAACTATATCATAAATTTAATTACAACATACAATAAATTAAAAAAAAAAGTTATTTTGAAATCAAAATATTTGAAATAGTATATTTTAATTTATAGATTTTAAATATATTGTTGTTTTTGCTATATCACTTTCTAGTTTTCAGGAAATGAAAAAATAACCAAATTATTTATATTTTATTCATATTTAAAAGTGTATATCATAAATGAAAAACAAGAAGTTAATTTGCATTCAAAATAGTTTTCTTGCATTTGAATATATTCTCTGAATTCTCACAAAAATCCGCTAACATATGTGTGCCATTATCCCTGATACTGCCATCTTAGAATATTTTTTGCATATTTTTCACTAAATGAGATGAATGTGAAATTAATTCTTTAAAGTCTAACTATATTTCATGAACATGATGATTCATCATTCAATGATCAATTTCTAGTGTCAGAACAGATAATAATTAGGATGTATTGTTACTAAGTTTGAATAAATAATGCAGTGTTTTATTTAAATGAAAAAACAGATGAATGTATTTAATAGAAGTAGCAGTTATGGTAATAATTTTTTTGCTTTCATCAAATTATAGATATGATTAAAGACACAGAATGATGTGTACCTTTTGTACTGAACTGACAAATGATGTGTACCAAACTAACTGTTAAATAATGACTGCAATAATTATTACTTTTTTGTTTTGTGCAGTCTTGTTGAACTTTTATTTTAGTATATATTTTGCATCATTAATTCTATTTTTTATTGAATGTTAAAATAATAATATCTGAATCAAATATAATACATCAACTTCTAAGAATTACTGTATTGAAATTTCTAAATCCAATTCCAAGATCTTTCCAAAACTAGCATATAATACAATATTTCTAATTTTATTCAATCTATTTTTAATCTACTATAATGCTTGAAATCTTCAAAAAACTAATTGTAAAACTATAAAATTTGTCTTCTAGAAAATATCCTGTACTAAATAGTATAGATTGTGTAGAAAATACTATTTTTGAATAACAACAGTTTACATCATATTTACTAATATTGTATTCCCTTTCTTTTACAGAGAATTCTCCTAATAGTTTAAATAAACACTTAATAATAATAATATTGTCTTGATAATTTTGATATTGATAATCTATTTTAGTACATAAAATCATGGAAAAATTATTGCATTACTGTAAATTTGTCAGAATTTAGAAATATACAAATTATTCATAATATCTATAAACTAGGTAAAAACTAGATAAACTATGTAATATTAGTTAAACTCAATAAAAAAAAAAAAGGCAAATATTAGGGATGTATTCTTTACTTTTATGACTGCATAACCATCTAATTACCTTATTTGGATTCACTTTTCAAATTGTTACAATATTGTTTGGAGCAACAGGCCTTATGACTCATAACTATGGTGATCATGTCCTTTATTTCACTGTTCTGTCCTTTAGATTTATTATTTTTTTTAAATGGCCATTTTGCCTTTATTTTGTGAATTGAAATAATAAATGGAATACCGGCACATAACAGATGGTCCACAGAAACATAGCATTGTCATTTTCTGTGTTATATCATCCATGAAAAGATTAAAAAATGGCAACAAAATGACGAGTCCTTCCAACATAGATGGGTTGGAATTTTAAAATATTTCACAGAAAATCACATATTGTTTAAAAACATTTAAAAAATTGGCAAATTTTGTTTGTCTTCCTGGATCTAATGCCCCCACTGAATGGATATATTCATTAATGAATAATATGTGGACCACTAAGAAAACCCAATTAAAAATCAAAACATTGAAAGTATATATTTATACCAATGCAACTTCAATATGACATGTATTGAGTTTTATGAACTTTTAAAACACAAATCCAATTTATTAAAAAAGTTCATTCTTATGAAAAATATCAAAATTAATTTTTTTTAAAGTAATAATATGGTTGCTTAAAGCATTGTTTATTATATTTTATAATAAATGTTATAA
Source organism: Olivierus martensii (assembly GCA_000484575.1). Classification (NCBI taxonomy): domain Eukaryota; kingdom Metazoa; phylum Arthropoda; class Arachnida; order Scorpiones; family Buthidae; genus Olivierus; species Olivierus martensii. The sequence goes on from AYEL01064430.1 coordinate 3,298, forward strand.
GGCTTTTCAGTTTTAATGAAACAAATAAATGCAACCTACTTTTTCTTATTATCTAAATCGGGTCTCCAAACTACGGCCTGCGAGCCAGATGCGGCCCGCCAATTGGACTATTTATCTATATTTTTGGGACGATGTATCTTTGCAAACAAACTTTTTCCCAAATGAAATATATCAAGTCAAGATACAGAGCAAATTTATCTGATGAACATTTGAAATCACTACTTTAATTAGCATTTAAAAATTTTAACCTGAGTTTAATAAGATTTTAAAAACACAAACACAATTATATCATTCACATTAATGATTTTATAATTTTGTGATGAAAATATGAGAATTTCATTGTCATTAATATGTAATAATTTAATTTCGCTTATTCTCTAATCAATTTTTATCTGCTTTCAATAAAACTCATATATCTAGTTAGTTTTTTTTTTTTTGCTATGGCCCGCTGAACAGTGCTGAAGTACCCAATGTGGCCCTCATAGCAAAATGTTTGGAGACTCCTGATCTAAATGAATGATGCATAGCACAATTTTAATTGAAAAAACTTAATTTATTAAAAAACTAAAGTACTTTTAGCTTTAATAAATTAAGTTTTTTCACTTAAAGTAGTGCTGTGCATCATTCAGTAGATATTGAAACTACATGTGAAATATCAGTAAACAGTAATTTTTTGTATTATGACTGATTCTGATTTGTCAACAATGATTTCTGATTTATCCTTTATTTTCTCCAAAAAAAATATGGTCACTATACTTCATAACTGAAATTCACTAATGCATATCCAGTTGTGATGTACTAAATGATGCATTAAATATTTTAATGCTATTTATATTGCTTCCTGTTGTTGAACATCACCAGTACTACAATATTTCCACATATGATGACTGGATAGATGAATATGTTACTTATGGAACAATGATGCAATAAGTTTTTCCTCTACTATATAAATATTATTCATACTCTTTTGATCAAAAAATGTAGTTCTTGTATTTTAAATTTAAAAATAAAGCTCATCTAACATGTAAGACAGAATATATTTAAATCATTAATATACTTTCAAAACATAATAATAAATATTATAGTGTACAAAATTTGGCAGCTTTTTATAACTGTATTACAAGTAGACAAAACAATCACTATCAGTTATTATTATTTTATTACAAGTGGACAAATATAAATATTTAGAAGTTTTATAATTGGCGTTTGGCAAAAAATATGATTCATACATGTTGTTATAATAATAAGCAATAACACAGCACAAAGAACATTATTTTTGCTACTTCAAAATGAAATGTATCATTTTGCAGTATATGCAATAATCAATTCAAAATTATTTTGGGAAATTAAAAATGTTCATTAATAATAGATAATACTTCAAAGTAAATTAAATTTTTTAAATAAATTTTTGATGATTTTTAATGCAACTTCTTATAAAATGCATTCAAATCATCCAATATGATCTTAAGGCAAAAATTTTGCAGGTAGTTCTTGATGTATGAGTTCTTTGTCAAAAAATAAATAAAAAATATGAACATTAATTGAATAAATAAATTCTGAACATTGATAAAAAGACATTTAAACCCACATACATAGCAATATAATATGGTAGAATTTCTGCTATAAAATCAATTATATCATCATCATTAAAATTGAAAAATTCAAAACGGTGGCCAAGAAGCAAAAATAGCATGTCCTGTGATTTTATCAGCATATTATATAAATAACATCTATTCCTGGATTATTAAAAAAAATTCATAAACAAAAAAAATTTTTTTTGGTTGAAAATTTTTACAAAATATGCATAAAAACATATCAGAGAACATGATAAAATTAGAATATGAGGTTAAATTTAAATAATATACAATTAATAGGACCTAAGATAGTAGTTCATCTCCATTAAAGCTCATCTGTCAATAATAATGAAAAAAAAAAATTCTTCAACATAAAAAAAATTATGTCATATTAATTATTATAATTTGCTTGATTTTAAAAACTATATTTTTATTCATTTAGATAAATACCGGTAAATCATTGTTTAATCATATACTATTGATTTTATTGATCTTAATTTTATTGTGGTCAAATTGCATTGCTGAGAATGGAACTTCTGGTTTTAATATTGTCTATGGGAAATTGATCCTTTACTTACTTATCGAGCTCATTCCAGGAATGATTTAGCACATAAAAACAGGAACTATCTATATATGATAATATAATTCAAAGATGTAATTCTGAATTTCAGTACTTTAATTCAAATCATAGATAATTAGAAAATACTATGTTGTAGAAATTTCTTTGATAAGATATTTAAATAGAATAATGAAAATATAAAGTTAAGAAACAAATCAGCATTAATATTATGATAAATACTGTGTTAGATATTTCTGACATGCATGACATATATATATATATATATATATATGTATGTATGTGTAAGATGTAAGTCAGAAATAACCTGTAGTTAATGATTACTTATCATCAATATTTGTTATGGCTCAATATAGTATCATTGTAAATTGAAACAGCATGATGCTACATGAACCAGATACAAAATGGATGCTGCTGGCACATCAAATCATTAGCATCACAGCTAGATATCCACACACATGAATTTTGTTGATTAATTGCAGAAATTACTGATTATTTCATGATTATAATTATGAGTGATCTTAAGTCATGGATACTAGTATTATACTGTTTACTTGATCTGTATTACAACTGAGGCAGGCTATGTGGATAGCCAAAAATGTTTTTGAATAAACAATTTATCTTACTTATTTGGCTTATTGTTTGCTTTTATTTAATATCTAAAGTAAGATGTTTTTCAATAAGAAAATTATTCATTTACAAGTTAATCTTCAGCACAGTGCTTTCACTATTTACTAGTTAATCTTCAGCACAGTGCTTTCACTTAGTGATTTATAATGTATGTAAACAAATTATTTTAATTACTGTGAACTGCAGAACCTATACCTAATTTTTTGTTGAATTTGGCAAACCAGTTATTAAAATGGCATTTGTAATCAGGGTTTCTCTAAGGTGGGTGCCTGGGCAGCTGCTCAATGTAGAAATCATAAATTTACATTCTTTACTCTTTTTTTAACATTAATGTGGTAAACAACATATTCTAAGATTGTGTAGTAATGTTCATTCTGTCCCTAGGTGAAAAAAATTAGGCAGAACTATTGTTTGTTGAACTATAGTTTTATGAAATGAATATTTATGTATTCATTTCATAAAATTCCTTATATCTTTAATGAAGTATTATATTTTTATTCCCTCAAATTTTTTATGCTCGGGTAAAAGTGAAGAAAATTGCAAATGAGGATGCCAATCAAAAAGCAATATAGAAATATCTTAAATAACAGGTTTATTGTTTTTTGTCAGGTATTATTTTGTATTTTTTTTATTAATATTTTAAAACTTTTTCTTATTTTATAATCTATAAAATAATTTGTATATACAATATTTTGTATATCTCTTTTTAGTGTTCTTATTTAAATATTAACTGTATGAAATAATAAACTACCTTTCGGTATATCATTTTTTTTATACTTAAAGCATCATTAGAGCAGTGAACCAGTTCTTAAATTATTTGAATCCCACCACTGATTATTTTGTAAATTGTCATTAGTTCTGGTGAAAAATATTCAATTTAACTTTAATACAATATCTAATTTTAGGTTACTCTATTAGAAAAATGTTATTTTATGATAAACTGGTACTTTAAAATATATCTTTGCCTATTAAAGGAAGTGACTTTAGCAGAATTACAATTTAATCTGGATTGTTTGGCATTCTAAGTCCTTTTTAATCTGATGTGATGAACTTGTCTTTTTATTGAATTTAGTTGACAAGGTGTTACTTACACACACACACACACACACACACACACACACACACACACACACACACACACACACACACACACACACACACTAATTTCAAATAAAAACCAATTTTTTTTAAATAACAAAAAGTAAATTTTAATAAAGACAAAAAGATTTTTTTTTTTTTTTTTTTTTTTGTTTCTTAGATGTATATAGAACAGAAAGAAGTATCTCTTACTGAACTGTTCTGCTTCTAAAATGATGGCATTTAATTTTTCTGCAAATAAACTATAAAAAGTTTAAAACTTGTTTTTAAAATTTTAAACAAATTTTAAAGTTTTGTTTCTTGTGAAATAAAAGGAATATTTCTGATTTATTTACAATGTAATGATAATATATACTATATATGACATTTTATTGTTAATAATTAATAAAATCATAAATTTCATATTGACTTTTTTTGAAAAATTCCATATAATAATTTTTTTTTTTTTTTACAGTTTCAGGCAACCTCTGTCCCATTTACTTTAAACTTTCAAAATTACTAATTATATTATTTATTAATGAATTTATTAAAAAAAATTCAAACATTTTTTAATATTTGTTAAAACAATTATAATTGATACATCAAATTCAACATCATTTACTGATATCAATAATGGATTTTAAATAAAAATTCACTATTGCTATCAGTTATGTCAAGCATTGAAGACAGTGATTTGCATGAATAACTGGTTTCTGAATCATGTACAGGGCCATGCAAAGATATTTGACAGTTCAAATGCAAAAGAATAGAGCTCACTTTTACTATGTTGAGACAAGAATAATAAATAAATATATTATAATGATTATTAAACATAAAAATTACCAAATAAGTATGCAATAAAAAGATTATATCAAAATCAAAAATATATTAAAATCAAGTTTGCATCTACATCAGGGCTGCTATGTGGTGTATCAAGTGCACTCCATATTTTCACAGTGCTAAGTAGTACAAAAATATTTAGGGTCCTGATGCAAAGAGAATAAAGGAACTCTATCTAATTTGAGATGAAAAGTTATTATATGAAATGTGCATAAATTACATTTTAATGCCTACAATTATTACAATATTTCTTAGTTTATAAGTAAATATAATAAACCATATTTAAGAAAAAAACAAATATAAAAAAAATCACTTACAATAAATGTAAACATCAATGTTTAATACAATGGAAACAATGGAACGTAATCTATTGGTAATTTTATTTTCTTTCATCTTTCTAGTGTATGTTTTTTTCTTCAGAAATATACTTTTCTGAAAACTCTATTAACATTTTGTTAAAATATTAATTAATGAAAATATTAGAAATTAATATTGTTTATTCCTAGAGAGTGATTTTTGTAAAAATATATTAATCAGTCTGCAAAGTATAAAAACACATCCATAAAAAATATGAAAGTGCATGGATGCTAAACTGTATCTGTGTGCATTTTATTTTAAATGTTTATCACATATTTTATATAGAGTAAGTTGGGAAATATGACAACATTTTTTTTCAAAATTATTTGTTTTGACTTGTTTGAAATTAAATATAAAATTTGCTTGTTAGAATAAATTATGATTTATTAAAGTAATGATGAGAAAAGATTTTCAAAAGTTTAAATAATTAGAAAAGATTAATGTTTAAAAAAGAAAAACAAAACAAAAAAAAATAATAAAAACACTGATCAAGAGAGAAAATTTTATTACAAAAACATTTTTGATCTATTCATGAGATCTTCAGCTGTACTTACAAAAAAGAATATAACTGAAGATTTCTGTTTAGGTTGAAAACATTTCTATAATAAAATTTTCTCTCCTGATCAGTTATTTTTGTTTTAATTTTATATCAGGAAGTAAAATATGAATTCTATGAAGTTTAAAAAAAGGTATGTGAGGTGTCATATTAACTTTTAAACAGCAAAACTGTTGCCAACTCTGTAAAATTCTAATAAAGGATACCTCTGCTCAAAATCTATAATTTTTTATTTTAAAGATAATATATATATATTTAGGTACAAATAAAAAACAAAATGTATTTTAATATTAATCTTTTTGCTTTTATTTTTAAAAAATACAAAGTATTTTCTCAAAATTTAATATTATTAAATACAATTGTTTTGTTTGTACAAACAATTCAGTTTAAATATGTAAATAAAAGAAATGTGTTAAAAGAAAATTCTAGATGAGGTCATTCAATGTTTAACCATGGTAACTAAATTAAACTTTATACTCACAGATGGCAACACATCTGTGAATGTGAAATGCATCGGGAAATGACAACAAAATTAGGTAGAAATTTTAAAATCTTAAATTATTCATTGTAATTTTAAAGCATGAAACAGATATTCAAATCTACAATATTCTATTTGCCTATTAGAGCGATTTTTTATATACATATTATATTTAATTTATAAAGATAAATAAAATAAAGGACATTTGCCTGTTTAGAAAAGAACAAGGACTTTGAAATACAAATAAAGTACTGTCCTTTGAAATAAAGGATAGTTGGCAACCCTAACAGCAAAATAAATATAAAAATGAATAATATTCAAAAATTAGGAATTGTATTGGTATATAAGATCGATTTTTATTTGCTCCTTAAAATACATCATCATTCAAAAACAGTTCAACATTCAAAATCAATAATATGCTAAACATTTGTCATGATATACAGACATCCAGACAGTATGATCCAATATCAATCATTTCTAATAGTTTGGGTTTCTGAAATGATCACCGTAATATATGTAATTTTATTCAAACAAGCACTATTTATGGAAGCTATGGCCAGAAAAATGTGATATTCTTTTCCTTTGTTACATCAATAATATTGACCTAATATTAACCATTTTCAATAAGCTTGGTTTTCCTATAGATCCCAATAACATATGAGAATTTTATCCAAATAGGATAAAATTCACATTTCACAATAATATTTATGCCTGTTATCATGTTTCTAGACAGACAACTGAACAGATGAAACAAATAGTCTGACTAACCTAATTCTTATACTCATTTATTCCATTTTGAATTGAGAAGGATCAAAAAATAAGCATTGAAACAGTTTAATGAAAAATGGAGTAAATGCTGTGTAACATTATCCTGTTACCTATATGGCATCAATAAAACTGTCAAAATTCAAATTAATAACAACAGGAAATGTAATGGCAGCATTTAAGATGGCAAGATGACTGCATGATATACAGAAATCCCTTAATTAGTGCAGGTTTGAATAATGCGGTTTTGATTAGTGCGCAAAATAAATTTGAGACTATTCCTTAATATATGCGGTGCAGATTTGATTAGTGTGCTTCAACAAATGCGATTTTTATTTTATTTTTTGTAATCCTTCTGAAGCATTGGCAACTGAATCTCGGGGATTGTAGACTATGTGATTAGAGTATTGCAATAAATTTATTTATTTATTTTTTAATTCTGTTAATATTATGACTTTCATCATCTAATTGTTATATTTATTTTAATTGATTCATATAATTTTATTTATTAATAAATTTATGAATTTTTTGAATGGCAATTACTAATAATAGTCATTACAATATTATATAGCCAGCCTTGCCTTCAGTTCCTCTCCACTACTGGATGTATAAGGACATATGATTATTTTTTTACAAAATTTATGCAATTTTGTAAAAAAAAATTTTTTTTTGTGAAAAATAAATTTTAATTCTTATTATAAATTTCTAAATACCTATACATGTTCCTCGATGATTTAAAGTACATGTAATGCAATATCGATATGTTTTGAGAGTGGAAAAAATACATGTTTATAATTTTGATATTTTCCAGAATTCGTTATAATTATTCCCATTGGAGTTTTAGTTTGATTAGTGTGGTTTTGATATATGCAGTGTATTGTGAGGATTTATTAACTGCTGTAATCAAGGGATTCCTGTATACAGTTGATGTACACCCACATGCATCCTTCTTGATTTTGATTAATAATCAATTAAAAAAAATTTTAAATTCTTTGATAAACATGATACTAATAGTCAACTGATTTTTCAGGTAAAATTCAGTAGTAATTGCAAGGGATCCAAGGTGTCTGTCAACTTCTATTTACTTTTGATATCGACTGATAGCATGCACATATACATAGCCCTCTAAATTATCTTATTATTCAAATAATTTCATTCACTTACTATATATGCCATCCATGTTGAAGAGGATTATGTATCAAGCATTAATTTTATTTATTAAAATATTTTAATATCTTATTCAATTCTGAGACCCTTATAGATTAGAAGCTTCAGTGAGATGCATTCAGTGCAAATCCATTTGCATGTCCCTAATCGTGTGTATATTTAATTTAAGGAATATGTACCAGTATATAAATTATTAATAGCTTATATATACAGTATATTATAGAAGAATTTTCAGAGAAAATGTGAGGCCTGGGGCAACTAATATTTTTGAGGTCTTTCAAAAAAAAAAAAAAACACAAAATTAACAAATATACAATGATATGTATACAAGAAAAGCAAAAACACTGATAGAGAATTTCAAATTTTGACAAACACTGAAGCTTGAACAGTATAAAAATATATAAATATATATATTTTTTCTAGCATATTCAATTATAAATTAATAGCCATTGTGTGTGTGTGTGTATATATATTATCTAGTTAAATGCAAATTTCAGGAACTAATAAGTACAATTATACAAACATTAAACCAACATGAAATTTGTTTTCCTATTGCTTGGTTTCTTTAAAATGGTAGAAATATATAAAAGGCCAGATATCATATCAGTTCTGTTTCTAAGATATGCAGTTTTGTAAATTAGTAAAATAATGACTCTTCACATTGATTATTTATATTGTATTTGTTTGAGTAGTCTTAGTGATTAATATGCTAAGAATTAATTTACTAGTAGATAATTCACTATTGTAAATTTTTAAATATTTCTAAAAATTTTAAAATGAACAAAAAATGCTCAATTGTATATTGTATGTGAAAATTCTTAACATGGATCTTCACACATACAAGACCATGTACATATGGATAATGAGATAGTAAATACCAGTAGATATAGATTGAACAATGAGAAATTAGATATCTTTCTCCTGTTATGTTACCATCATCTGCTTTTAGTATAATCTTTATTGGCATTATTATTATTTATTATTAAATATTATTATTCAATATTATTAATATGTAGAATTCTCTTTGTATATTCATATTAATAACTTTTGAACTAAGAGATTTTCATGAAATTGTATATAGGCATGTTAGCTATTAAAATGACTTCAATATTACATCAGCCAGAGCTGAGAGAAGTGAGATAGTTAAAGTGACCAGATGTTTTATGTGGGAATGTGGGATGTGTGCAAATAAAAAAAAAAGCTTAGCATGTTTGTGAGGAAGCCATTTTCTTAATTTATTTAGTTCTGCATCATTAAAATATCTTGGATCTATCTTTTTTTTTTGAGTTTACTAATATAAAAATTGCAAAAACACATACTTCTGAAAAATTAATAAAAAAACATTCTTTTCATAAAAAATTAATTACACAGAAAATTACAGTTTCAATACAAAAATATCAAAAATGAGTTAGTTATATATCAATAGATACAACTATCAATATAATGAATAATAATAAATAAATACCAGTAATTATGTTATTTATTGATATATGTATTTTTTCATAGAGAGAAATTTTTAATAAATCTTCATTACTTGAAATATTTTAATAAAATTCTTCACAGGAATTGGAAAAATTGCACTTTTCTTGCAATATTTTTTCAACGTTTCTACGCTCAGTTGCATTTTTTCTGAAATTTAAAATTTACAAGTATTCACTACTGAAAAAAAGAACTTTCCATTGCACAATCGGTGCCTGGCAAGCATAATGCAAATTCAATTATTTTCTTAATATTCATGAATGGTATGTTATTCGTATCAAAATGATTAAATTTTTCTATCCACCTTGCATCGGTTGAATTTTTGTTCATTCTAAGCATTTATTTTTGTATTAACAACAAATATATATATATATCATCAAAAAGAGTCAGCCTGCCGGATGGCCGCGTGAGTGGTAAAGCTGTGGTTTACCACCCTGAAGTATCCAGGTCTCACACCTCCAGTTTTTTAGGAGGGGTTTGGGCCCAGCCCCAGCCCGTTGAACGCCTCATTCAACCATCCAGTTGACCCCATCATGGGTGTTGGCTAGCTTAGATGGACTCTATAAGTACCTGCCGCCAGATACAGAATATCCCACAAGAATATGGTGGCTTAACCAAAGTAACCTAACCTAATCATCAAAAAGTTCTCTTTCTTCTTTACAGCATCGAATAGCTCCATTTTATCATCAAATTTTGAAATCTATTCAAAACTTTTTGCACATTTTTCCAATTAATACTGCTTTTAAGATTGGTCCTCTTAAAATAATGTGTTCAAATTGTGATAAGTGTAGTTCTAAATATTAGATACATTTTTCATAAATACTGTTGACATTGGATTTGAAGGAATCTGTTTTGAATCATTCTTTTCTAAATTTCCTAACTGATTGCATACAGTGAATGGTAGATACTGCATATCCATTCTTTCTTTTCATTTGAATTTTAAATCGGCTATTTCTGTAAAACCACCATAAAAGCATTTTTATCATCATCAATACTTATCACATACAAGTAAAAATATTTATTGCCAGTTAATAACAGTAGTGTCATTTAGTGTCATTGTGAAAATATTAAAAAGGATACATGCTCAATCTGGGACAGTTTTCATTGCGGGACAACTCAAATCTGGGACAGTCCTGCATAATTTGGGATGTCTAGTCTTTTTAGAGATAGTGTTCAACCTAGTCATAAATATGCAGTCTTATATAACTCTGAAAGGCATAAAAATATATGAATAAAATTAATAAAATAGTTATTTCAGAACTGGGATGTCTAGTCTTTTTAGAGATAGTTTTCAACCTAGTCATAAATATGCAGTCCTATATAACTCTGAAAGGCATAAAAATATATGAATAAAATTAATAAAATAGTTATTTCAGAAATTATATTTTTCAGTCACTTTTGTATCATGTTTTTTATATAAAAGACTAAATTTTGGCACTCTTAATTAAATTTGAAGTCCAGGCCAAATAGCTATGCTGATTCCGTATATCTAGGTCTGACTACAATCATTTAGAAATGAAATATATTTAAACGTTTGAAATACTTCCTTAATAAATTTTGAATTACTTACTAGATTTCTGTGAAAATTATCATAGCGATTAGACTATACAGGGTGTAAATTATCTCCTTCAAAAAAACTACACTACGATGTAGACAAAATTCAGGCGATTAAAATGATATAAGACACTTGGGGTCGCAAACCTCAAGAAACGTCGTAAATTGAACCTCAAACTAAGCTGAATGGCGTGGCACAGCGTAGCACGAGCCGAGTGTGGGCGACTGTGTTCGCGCGAGGCGACCCGGCGCGGCCTGGCTGGTTCCGCCGCTTTCCACTACCTCATCCCGAAGATGTCTGCCTCCAACATGACGTACTGTACTCTGCTCTCGCGCTGGAGTCGGTAGCACGAGTAGTACCAACCTTGTTTATTACCGATCGCATTTGCATGTTTTTCATCAAAAAGTATCGAGGAAATGAACAAATACCGGTAGTTCAA
>AYEL01064432.1:0-43932 GCA_000484575.1 Olivierus martensii
TTGAAATTTATTTATTAAAATCAGTATTATTAAATTTTTTATTTATTATGTAAATAATTTTTTATATAAACATATGCATTTCAATGTTAAATTTAATGTAATTATGCAAATATAAAAATTCAGATTTGTTAAATATTTTAGTGAATATTTTTTTAAATGTGAATGAAGATTAGAAAAGTATATTTTTATATTCATATAAAGCTTCAAGTTTCATTATATTCAATGCCTGATTGGAATACACTGTATTAATATTCTGGTTGTTACAGTATAAATTTGAAATATATTTTAGTTCTTATAAAAATTATTATTATGATTATTATTACTGACGTTCTAGTTTAGGCAAATCTTCATTTTTCTTAATGTGTTTATTCTCTGATTACATAATGATAGCACAAAATTATAAGATCAGATTTAAATTTAAAGTTAAATTAATGATAGCCTACCATTAAAAATTCTTCATGCATTAAAGATAAATATATTTAATTATGTTCTAAATAAGCAGCTTTTTGCATGTAAATGCTTGAAAGAACAGCTTTACATTGTCAGAAAATATGTTAATGCAAGTAAAAGATTACTTTTAAAAGTTTAATAAAACTTAAAGTAATTTTAATTAATGTAAAATGAATTTCTATACATATTCTCAAACTACAAATTCAATATTTGTATATCTGAAAACTGATTCCACTTCTAAATGAAATAAATATGATACATATCTCTCAGTAACTTTGATCTAATTCATTATAATGTTAGACATTGTTACAGCTATTAGCAATCTTATCTGATTCAGTTTCTTGGAACTAATGTAGCAATTTCATCTGTATACAATCTATTTAGAAAAAAGTACTTTTTAAACATTATTAAAAAATATGTTTATAGTATGCTGTTAAATTAAAGAAAGAAATTATTTTCATATAGATACTGAAATATATATTGCATAATCATTAGTGTATTCCTGTCTTTACAATTTAGAATATAATATAGAATCAAAATTTTACATGGTAGTATGTCAACAATAGTTATCTAATGCTATTATGTAAATGAATGAATTTAAATATATTTGATGTACTATAGAGAGAAATTATAAATACATGATAGATTATTTTTTATATATTAAAAAATTTTAAATGTTTATGTTATAATTTAACATAATTTGACATTTAAATCTTATACAGTCATCCCAATAAGACACCCACCATCCGTTCGACAAGATTTTGGTGGCTAATTGGGGTTAGTGGCTTATCGAAAAAATATGTAATATAGAAATGAAAATGAACTCTAAACTTATTAAATTTAATTACTTAAATATAATAATAATTAATTAAATTTAATTAATATATTTAGCATCCAAATTTAACATTTCTAAAAACTGCTTTACAATATAGTATATGTATCATATATGTACAGTACTATATAGAAAATATTTGGTATTCTGAGTTCTCTGTAAAGCACAATGTACACAGCTTACTGTACAGTATCCTTATTTGCTCAATACGCAATAAACGATGGAAATTATCTGGTTCTTACAATCTTAAATTTTCTACAAACTAGATGTAAATCAGGTTTAAAGAGACACATGATTAACCATTAATGCCATCTCTCCCACCTGCTGGTTACAAATGAATCCAGAGTGCTTTTAATACTGTATATACAGCACCGATGAACTTTGGGATGTAAGTCACCTTACATGCTCCTGGCGGATTAACAGGGACAAATACAATAGCAAAAGGAATATTTTTTCAGACATTTTTATTGGCAGATGGTGGATGGCATCTTATTGGGGTTTGACTGTATTATGTTCTATTTTATAATCATCATAGCAAAATGAATATTTTTTCAGACATTTTTATTGGCGGATGGTGGATGGCATCTTATTGGGGTTTGACTGTATTATGTTCTATTTTATAATCATCATCAAATTTCATGTCCAAATTTCAAATAATAATATATTATAAATGTATATATTAACTAATATTCAGAAGCTATTAAATCTAGTAGCTTTGAAAAAATGAATAACAATGAAATCTGTTGACAATTATTTTTTATTGAATAAATTTCTCATTATTTTTATTTGTATTATGATGATAATATGATAATGACTTTTCTTGTTGAAAAAGCAATTACACAATATACATTATATTTGTAGAAACTATTGGAAAAGAAAAATAGATTCAATAATTTTGAATTTATTTTTAGAATACAGGAATTTCTCCACTTATGAAAATTTGACTTTATGTAAAAGTTTTGGCATGCAAAAAATTCTTAAAATCATCTTTACAATTTAGAATACAATGCAGAATTGAAATTTTATATGGTAGTATATCAACAATAGTTATTCATTGCTATAACGATATCAAAATTTAACTTGAATTAATTGAATTATTGAAAGTTAACTATTGATTATTAAGTTATTACATATCACATCACAATAACTATTATAATATAATTTTATATGTATTTAGTTTTAGTTATATTGTATTTCCTGAATATTTAAATAGATTGTATTGCATAATACATTTAGTTTTACCATAATAATAAATCTTATCTAAGTAAATTAATATATAATTATGCAAAGTTTCCAGGAATGCAAATTTTACCTATGTTATATCTTCTCTATATACTTTCAATCTAGTAGCTAAATATGATATTTGAAGTTGTAAAATTTGAGAATTCTTATAATTATGATAAATTAGCCTAAAAATTTCCTTGTATGAAAGATATTACTTATAATATTAAAATTTTCTCAAGATTATTATCTAAATCTTATCAAATTACTGGTATTATATTTTTTGGTAAATAATGCACTATACATAAAAATATAAAATCAAATAAAGAAAATTAACATTGTACATTATATCTTCAAAATACTATGAAATAATGACATTACACATAATTATAGTAGTAGTAGTATTATACATTAGTTTAATTAAAATATAATAAATAATGGAAAATTTAATGACTTTGCATATAATATGCCTGTTATCATTAATAATTTGTGCATATATTATAAATTAGTTTTCTGCTTGAGATTGAATATTATTTCCTATTGATTATCATTCCTGATATTTTTCAAATGACCAAAATTGAATCATTTATTAGTGACATAATGATAACTCAATTTTGATAATCCAAAAAAATGTAAAATTGAATAATGGAAAGGAATCAATTCATCATTCTTAACTAACTAGGCTTTTATAAATGATTTGAATTTTTTTATAAAATAAGCGATTTTTATTATGTCCTTTATTAATTCAGACATTCCATATTCCATCAATTCATATTGGTTATATCTTAAACATTTCCATCTTGCATATCCTATTTTTATTTCTAAGCATAATGTATTGTTAAATACAATATACTGATGCATCTTAAACAAGCTGTTACTGTTGTTATTATAAAATGTATTCATTTTTTATCTCGTATGCTATGGATTTATCCATTATATTGTATTCTGGTACCTATTGTACTTACTAAAGTGAAATATAAATTTAATCTAGAAATATAACAAATTATCAGGAAGGAAAGTTAGAAATTTATAATAATAAAATTGTTTAAACCTTTCTTCACTTATAACCATAAATTAATTTTGACAACTTTAAATTATTTTGAGAATTTCAAATGCATTTATCCACTAGACTTATTGCAATTCTTCATCACCAAATAGAAAAATATAAAAATGTCAAATTCTATTTAACTACAGTATATAAAAGCACATTAGGAAATTTATGATAACAAATATGTAGAGAAATATATAAATAACAAGTTATGTGATTGGTATAGATAGTTAAAAGTTAATAATAGATTTATTTCATAAATAAAATTTTAGTCATTTAATATAATAAGACATTTTCAAAGCAGCTGTTATTAAATACTGTATTATAAAATCTGAGTCATAATAATTTCAGCACGACATATTTCATTCACTGTTATTTGATTCTTCTAAAATAATTGATCTGAAGTCTAATTTATTACAGCTTGTGTTGTAATAAATGGTAAGAACTTCCAAGATAATATTAATTGAAAATCTAGTTTGCACTCGAAAGTCTTATAATTATGTTCTAAAATAATATTTATTTACTAAATTACATTTTAAATATATGTTATAACCAAAAATGAAGTAATTAAAGAATATAAAACTAGTTATATTAGAATTATGAGGTCATAGCTATCATTTATAAACTAGTTTACAGTAACAAAAGTTAATTAATATTATATTTAAATACAATATATTAAAATCATTAATCTTATTAATGTTTAAAATAATTTATTTTTATTGAAAAGTATTTATTTTCATTAAATAATTAGCTAAAAAATACAAAAAGTAATTAATTTTTGATTGATTAATTTTGTAAATATATTTCTCAACATTTTCCATTGCATCTTCTTAATCAGAATAAATTTTTAAACTGTTAAAGCAAAGCATAAAAATTACTTTATACACATTTTATGTACCAATTGGATTAATTGCCAAATTCTCCATTAACAATTTATCAGTCACAAATTAAATTTTTACCGTTTCCCATTAATAAGCTCAAAGAAGAGTTATTTTTGCAAAATATATAAATCTTGAATTGTCAACATTAAATATTACAAAAGATGTTTTTGCAATATTGATATCAACTCTGCTTTGTTATTGCACTATGCAAAACAAGTGAATTTGTGTGATAACAGTCAGAATAAAACAAAAGTTTTTAATACAGTTTTCTTTATCTTATCAGTTTATATTTTTTGAAGAAATATGTTTTATGTTGAATAATGTATTAGAGATTTAATATATGTTTATAATCAATAAAGCTGCACAGATTCTAGTTTCATGTAAAGGTTACTATGCAATATATCTATACAAAATTTCATTTCATATTTTCAATATATAAATGAATATCACATGATTCAATACATATTCTTAAAAATATAAAGATAGAGATTGAATGTTATGTATCCATGTTTTATAATGAAAATATTTTGTCATTAAATTTGAATTTTAAGTTAATGAATTGAATTTTTTTATTGTTTACATTTTGTCATTTTAAATATCTGGTATTAAAGTACATAATTAAAAATTCTCAAGTGTGTGTGTGTGTTTGTATATACGGTTATTGTTAACGTGACTGAAAACTTTGTCAGGAGCAACTTTGTCGTGGGAATCGTGCAAATTAAAGTCACGTGTATATCTGCTAAAGCACGTGACAAACGTGTGATGCGTTTAGAAGGGAGGAAGGAAGAATAAGCTGTCTTCCTGACTAGCTGCAATACTTGCTGATGGAAAATTACCACTGTTTATTATTCAAAAGTAGTATTATATCTACGCGATTAAGGAAATTATTTGAAAAGGAAAAATTTCAAATTGAAAATTCACTTTTTTTTTTTTTTTACGGTCATGCGATAATGTTCGGGAAAATACTGAGAGAAAGTAGCGGAAAAAAATGTTTTATCGCTCAAAAAATAAAATATCAGACATACAGAAATTCCCTTAAGAGATTTTTAACTGCAAATAAAGTGCTGATGATTAAAAATTAAAAAAAAAAAAAAATGTTAATGTATACAGTGAGTACTCCTTCACAAACTTCAAATATTGATCCATTAAATTGCAGATATTGTGACTGATGACTTGATTTTGAAAATATAAAGTTTGAGTAAAGTTTTTTAAATATAAATTGTTGAATTAAATAGTATCCGGTTGTTTTTTCAAATCTGCAACTGGAAAAAAATGCTCTTTACTTTCTATATTGAAAGTTTATATTGCAGAAATCTTTCTGAGAAGATCCAATCTGCTCGTATTCACAGAAGTAGCATTTTCCAATTTCTTACTGCTGATAGCTTTGTATCATATTCACTAATCCTCCATTACCTAAAGGAAGGGGGAAAAAAATGAAAGAGAAACAAAAGATCAGAAATTTTTCCAAGCTAATAATAAATATATACAATAATTTTCACTTTACTTTTTTTATCAATTCGTTCAATTATATTAATTTTTTTTATACGATAAATTCTTGTTTTAATTCAATGACAAAATTTTTCAGCACTCCCGAGATAAGTACCAAAAGTTCATTTTTATGAAACGTTGTTTTTATAAACTAATAATAAAGAAAAACAGCAGGATGGATGAATTACATCACAATAGGATATTTCTTTAATGCCTAGGTTTAGATGATAACTTTTTTCGTCTCTATACTGTAGCTTAACATTGAAGTATTTTCAATTTATCAAGGAAAAAAAGAAAAAATTCAGCAAAGGGGTAAAAAAAAAATCTTATAATTCTATATAAAGTGCTGTGTAAATATTGATATTTTCAAATAATGAATATTGATACAGATTTTGTGTGATTTTGTTTTCAATGCTTAGGAAGCTATGAAGAATATTTGCACCTTATAAACATGTCACGATTTAAACATTGATATTGATGCCAATGAAGAATATTTCTCGTATTTTTTGATAATACAAAAGAACGAAGAAGATTCTCAAAATTTATTTCCTGTTTATTTTTTCATATGAAAACAGTTATCCTTTGTAATCATCATAGCCAATATTAACTGCTTCAATCCGAAGATTTTATTGGGATTTTTAATTGGTAGCATTTTTTTTACAGATAGCTGATATATCTCAAACTACGATTACTTTCATGCAAGACAGGCTGTAAAATTCCTATTTGTGGTGCATAATCGAAAACAAATTCACAGATTCCCCAATTTGTATTTGAATTATGCGTATTCCCCATATTCGTCTTCATGTTCTAGTGATTTTTATGCAACTTTAAAATTATTTTTGCTATTTACTGTCTGACAAAAAAAATGATGAACAGAAGAATTTTATGTCATTGAATTAAAACAAGAATTTATCGTATAAAAAAAATTAATATAATTGAACGAATTGATAAAAAAAGTAAAGTGAAAATTATTGTATATATTTATTATTAGCTTGGAAAAATTTCTGATCTTTTGTTTCTCTTTCATTTTTTCCCCCTTCCTTTATGAGAATATATTTTGTGCGTTTTATTTTCATATTTTCTAAAAAATTTCATTCATTTTCCATAACTTAATAAATTTCGACATTTATAAGAAACATAAAAAAATAGAAAAGTTTTTAATTTATGAAAATGCTTCTTACGAACAGAATCTTTATTTATAACATTATGCATAGGATAAATAAGAAAACGATTTACGAGTGCTCGATTTACGACGGGTCTCCAAAGAATCGTTAGAAGTGATCAAGTAAATTAATTCTTATGATGATTCGCTATCGTTTTTCTATCAATTTAAACGCATATATCAAGTGATGTTTCATTCGGTATCAATTTAAGATAGGCTCATTACATCAAGCATAATCATCTACGTCTATCTATTACACTAATTTATACTGTTCCATCACATTTGTCTCTGGTGCAATGCCTCCGATTTCAAGATAAATCAGGAGAAATCGATAAAAAAAAAAAAGTAAAGAGAAAAGAGAAACGTAACACGAACAGTCACTTTGTGTGATTTGGTTATTGCAACGTTCAGGATAACCATTTGGTTTTGACGAAAATTAAACATATATATACAATAAATTGAGTACTAAATATAGTCTGTACCTTTTCTAGATATTTTTTTATGGCGAAAATATTCTTACCAATGAACATCTTTTAACTAAATTACTCTTTACTTGAAGTGCCTGATTCCATTATTGTTGCGCCATTACTTAGTGTCACCTTGTATACATCAAAAATATTTTAACTCTCTCTATCCGTCCAGATTTGTAGCTTCTTATAGAACAATCTGACATAAACATTAATCTATAATTAAATTTAAACATCTAATTGCATTTAATTATATAAAAAGTGCGTTAATAGTTAAAAAAAAGAAGCGAAGCGCGAATGCTCCCGAGTATTACTTTTTTTTTTTTCCTTTTTTGACTTATGACGAGTTGCTGATGACAAACTAAATAATAAGATCATCGCATTAACATGAGTAATATATTAATCTCATAATGAAATAATTATGAAATGATTAAATTACTCTTACATTTAGGAAAGCCGAACGCAATTACGGATCATAATTAAAGTTTTATGAATATTTTTAAAACTGTCTTAATTTATTTTTAAACAATTAAGGGGTATTTTCAAAATTAAATTCTTTCAGAAGATCAAAAAATATATTTTTAATGAATCTTATATTAATTTACGTTATTTTCGTATAAATAATTACTAAAATAAAGAGTAGAAATAATTAATGCGTTATACAAAAATATATTTTTAATGAATCTTATATTAATTTACGTTATTTATTTTCGTATAAATAATTACTAAAATAAAGAGTAGAAATAATTAATGCGTTATACAAACATAAAAGTGAAAATGTTTCTTGTTTTTTTAAGTACATTAACGAGTGTTTAATATTTTATCGTATTTTCGCAATTTATTTTTGCATTCTCTAAAATAACGATAAATTTTCTTTCGGTATCAAATGTTATATTGAAACTATTTTTAATAATAATGTCATTTGTCTGTTTCCACAAATAACTTTTGTACTAATTAATAGAATTTTTATGAAGTTATCTAGGCATGTTCTATCATTAATGGTGATCTCAGCATGCATCTTTTAACCTTATAGTTTCAAACGTTAAAAAATAGCGGATATTTAAATTTTCGAGTTATCCATTCAGGGCCGTTGCTAGGTATTATGCTACCTTTATGCAAAATAACGTTGCCCTTTCCATAATGCAAAAATCAACATTATTTCGCGCAAATTTAATTGTCAAACAATAAGGCAACGAAATAATGCACTCTTTGTGTATTCTTTGACTACCTTATTGCTGGTCCACTTTTGTGCAGCATACAAAATGAAATAATCGTTAGGAACGGTCCTGAACACATTTGAACTAATTAACAAATTTTAAAAATTTGTCAAGATGATCGAGTCATCGAAATTGATCATGCGATACAGTAATGAATCCATTAATTTTAAGGATTTCAAAATGGCGGTCGTTCAAATTTTTGAGGTTTTTTTCCCTAATAGCTTTTGAATTAACTGATTGATTTTTGTGAAATTTGGCAAATTTGTCAGATCATTAAAGTCAACCTTAAAAAACAAAATTAATCGAACCTGTAACTATATCCATTTAAAAATGGCGGGCGATCAAATTTTCAGCTTTTACCCTAATACGAACCTAAGCTTCATAATTCGGATTGATGACATTTTAATCGTTAATTTTAATTATTCCAAAATAGCAGATATATTCTATTGTTCCTCTTGACCCTAAATTACCATATTCGCGTTTTATTTTCTGCCACTTTAGTAACATTAGCAATTTAATACGGCTTTTGTGTGACAGATTATCTTTGCGATCGCTACAAACGTCGATACACAAGTATGGAAAAAAAATCCGTGTAATCTTTTAATTTGCATTCTATTGTCGATACATCTGTTTATCTCCATTGTTACAGTTGCGCTTCGATATCCTGTTTACGCTATCCTTTCGGTAACCGAATAGCCTTTACGAGAATACATTTTATTTTGAATTATTCAATTTTCTGTAAATATTTATGCGTTTTTCTCGCAACATGTTTTCGATTTGAAGTATTTCTTAACAGCGGCGATTACGATGCAAATTATTATTATTACCATCCGTGCAATTCGAATACAAAATGGTAGTTGCTCCTCGAAATCTGCTTAACTTATTGCACCTCTTAAATTACGTACATGTGTCTAGATCGGTATCATTTTTCGCTAAAAACTCTTTAAAATTATTAATAGTTAACACCATAAAAATTAATGCATCGCCACAGTTTAGGCGTGGATGCAATTTATCAAAACTTATAATATTTATAACGTCGAGTATGTATGTGTAACTCTCACTTACATTATGGAAAGCTGCTAAAGAGATAAGACATGTTTTATCAAAGCTGCTAGCAAGAACTATTCCGTAAATGAGCGAGTTGACAACGTCTTAAAAGTCAGTAATTAATATCAAGCATGGCACTATAACCGCGTCGCTATTGATTAACCATGATGGTCGTTTCGGATAATTAATTCTTGCACTTTTTCTCTCACTTTCTTCACATTATTACCCTTGCTACTTCATTCCGAACTTATCGATTCTTTCTTTCTCTCTGGAAACTTCCAGTTCTCTTTGTAATTAGCTTGAATTACAACTTAGAGGAGCAGAATCGAAACTCCTATTACTTTATTCGTTTTCTTTACTTTAAGGAAGTTGAGAAAAAGTGTTTTCTATTAATTTGGTTCTAAATAGATCTGAAATTAATTTATTTTTGGTTTTACGTAAGTTGGTTAACTATTAAAGAGATATGTGTGCCAACTTGAAGATTTATAACGTTAATAACGAAGCGTGATAGCTTGTACGTTAATCTTTGGCCTATCGTAAAAAAAAGATCCGGGTTCGATCCTGGCTGAAAAATAACAATTCCTTGTTTTATAAGCGGAATTTATAGTTTAAAAAAATAAATGATGCTGGTTACTCCAAGATCTAAGTCTTCTGAGGTTCTGGATCCTAATTATCTGAATCCATAATAATTAAAATAATTTTATTATCCACTAATCTGGCATCATGAATTCTATTCATCGTACTTTGTAAATCTCTATGGTTTCCTATCCAGTTTGTCTTCATCAATTAATTTAATGTATTTATAAGGTTTCTTTGATTTTATAGTGCTATCGATCTTCACCTTTACTTTCTAAGTTTGTAGATTAGTAAGTTTGTTCAGTACGATATAAAATTGCATATAACAGATACTTAGAACTTATAAAATATTCTGATTCTCTAAATGCAATTTTTGGGTTCCATTCTGTGTTACGTATCAGTGATAATGGCAGAAGAAATTTCCGAATTTATAAAAAAGTATTGCATATAAAACGAATTTCGTGGTTTGCGTGCTGTAGAAGATACTCATTCCCAAGACATCAAATATCAACCAAAACAATCACAAAGTGAAGTTTACAAAAAAAAGAAAAAAAAAAAAGGAAGTCTTTCCCATCTCATTCGATTCCAATAGCATAAAGCGAGAAGTTCGAAACTACAAAAAAATAACCAAAATGCCATATTGGTAGCTTACTAGAAGGCGGTTTACCACTTTCTAGAAGCAAGGGAGTTACCAATCGATGAAAAACATTTTCTACGACAAAATACCGGGAGGAATAAAAACATCTTATATCCCATTCTCTAGTTTCTAGAATAGTACAGTGTACCAAAAGAAAACATAGGCGATATCGAAGGAAAGAATTCCTAGTAGTGAGCTGTGAGATTACGAAATTTAAACATAAACAAGCAGAGTGAGAAAGTTTTAACATCTTTCTCTTTTGCTTTATGATCTTTTTCTCTCTTCAACAATATCCGATCGTTTGCAAACATTTTATTCCATGGTAATCTGCTAGATCCTACTAAAGTGCAAAAGAAAACATCGGAAAAATAATTTTTTTTTCCTCCTCCCGCTGCACTTTAATTAGCTTCCTCTTGATTTAAATTTATTAAATCGGCATAAATTCATGAATTAAGAGTAAATTATCTTGGATATAAATAAAAATATATTGGCTTATTTCCAGACATTAAATTACTCAGAATAATTATGAAAATCCATGCAAGAAAAAGAATCTTGCATTCAATTTTTAAACAGTTTTACATTTACAAATATGGAATATGGTATAATTTTTTTTTTTAAGTTCGGATGAATATTTGATGCGAGACGAACAATTTCAGTAAGAAAAGATGTCAAAATATCCGAGAAAAAACTTGCAATTTTGGCATAAAGCCAGTCAAAATAGGAATTTTACCACCGGAAAAATGCCCTCCATCCAAGATCTCGCGTAGATGGAATCTAGCGTATAATCTAAATTCGCAATGTTTATTCATGCGTACTCGAACCCACATGTTATTCGTGACTATTCGTTTAAGTACGCATGATTAATGATGCGTTTCTTTAATGATACTTCGTTATTATTCGAGTTTTGGCATTTGTTGGATGTGGTACAAAAAGAGCACTCGGTTATGAAAACTTGAATAATTAAACAATTTTATGTATTTATAAATATTAAATAAACGTAAAAAATAGAATAATAAATAATAAACTAGATTATATATTAAAAATATTAATTAAAAAATTAAAAAAATTATTTTCGAGGAATCCGGATAAAGTCTCGCTACAAAAAATAATATTTGTTATTTCATCTGAAAGAAACTGTATTTTTCTGAATTATTTTTATTTTTTTGAGAAGTTTAGAAGTAGAAAAAATATTTCTTTTATATTTTATGGTTGAAAAGATTTAAATAAATAAACATTAACCACTTCATGCAGATCTAAACACTTAATAAAAACGAATTAAAAATTTATACTTCTGGCATTTCTTAAACCCCGAAAATTAATGGAGTACCAAAACGGAACATTTGGCAAGCGTTGGAAAATCTGCATAACTGATTATTACAAAATTAGATATTTTGGTAACAGATGTGGCAAAATTGTGAAACGTAAAGGGAGCGAGAGAGAGAAGAGAGACGATCCGATTTTCGAAATAGTAATATCGAGAATTATAGTTGAATTATGTATGCATTAAGTATAGCTAACTCTTTCTGACAAGATTCTAGCCACCGATATAAATATTCATGAATAATTCACGTGGGCAGGTTGTTGAGAAGAATTCTGTTTTGTGTTTTGCATAATTCATGACGAAAGATGCCTGGTTTGAAATTTGAACAGTTTAATGTTAAAGAAAGCCAAGATGTAAGAAGGGGAGGAAAAAAAGAAGAAAAAAAAAGAAGGAAAAAAAATTAGTAAATAAATTTCTACTTTTTACAGTTTTTAATATCACGTTTTTGAAACTAAAAATTATTCTTGTATGGATAAGACTATCAATTTTAAATTTCTCCGACTCTTTTCTTGACCTACTTGGATTTTTCTCTGGTATGAAAAAAAATAAAAACAAAAAATGGCGTTATTTTGTGGGATTTAGAAAAAAGTTTAAAAAGTTTTGTACAGTATTTTCATCTTAAAAAATTTCTATAACTATTCTCTTGAAACTTCTGCGGTTACATTACGCAAACCATTACGCGCAGTGGAGAATATTACATGCAAAACGAAATGTAGATGTTATTTTTTATTGCTTTTTTGCATATTTTCAGTTAACTACCGTACTAAGCTTCGATGACACAAGTCATATCGCCTACATTTGCATATGTAACCATGTTCATCTCTATCGGAATGATTCAAATGAGACAAGATACGCTCGAAAGCATTGGCAATTGGATTCTGTAATACTTCATTATATCACTTCTGCCTCTTAAATGTTTCAGCAAATCTGTCATGTGTTCCTAACATGAACCATAAGACTCGATTAAACATAACTCGAAACTCTGTATGTTTATTAATTTATTCTAAAAGAATGATAAATATTAAAACTAAACAAAGAGATGAAAAAAATTGTTTTGATATCAATTAATTTTGCCGTTCGCAACAAATTGCTAAAATTAGAACAATAGCAGAGAAATCAATGACAGAAATGCCACTATTCCAGTGAAAGATGAGGCAATGATTCACTGTAATTTCTATATAACGCTACGTGTTCCTATTAATTGGATGATTTGTCAGGGGAATCCAACATAGTAGTATTTTATAAGCTTAATTTAATGCCATTAAAACTGCTTAATTTATTTTATTCAAACTCTTTTAGATCTATTTGTTATACAGAATCCCTTTCATAAGTAAACGGCAATTATTCTAAAAATATCCACCTATTTTATCATTAAAGTTGGAAACCTTCCTCGCGTTGAACATACCTGTCATCTAGTTGAATCAAAGCCAACACTTTAAACGAGCCGAATGACATTTTCTTCTATGTCATCTGTAACAATTTTTGTTTCAAAATAATTATCCTCCAAATAAAAACGGATAAAACGTTTGGAGATTAAAAAAGTTTAACACGTAAAATCCTTCACTTATCGCTCTTTTTCTTTTCCTGTCTTCTAAACTCTAACTGGAACTCGTATCATTTATTGTACATGGACAATTTAGTTTTCGAATTGAATTTAGGCTGTAAAAGTACTAAGATGATAGAGAGAGAGAGAGAGGGAGAGATCTTAGATCGATCCTTGGAGACAAAGGGATTGCATGTCACCCTCTTCCATCACCTCAGTTTTTAGACGGACCCACAAGAGAGTTCTGACGACAGTTCCCTCGGGCTATAAAGTAGAACTGCAGACAATGTAATTGGACATTGGGGAAAAGTAGATCCCGTCACAGTAAACAGCCAAAAACAAAACTCGAAAAGATACTTCGTCAATGAGAAATACTTGCTTA
The DNA here is from genome assembly GCA_000484575.1 of Olivierus martensii. Taxonomy (NCBI): domain Eukaryota; kingdom Metazoa; phylum Arthropoda; class Arachnida; order Scorpiones; family Buthidae; genus Olivierus; species Olivierus martensii. The sequence goes on from AYEL01064432.1 coordinate 14,273, forward strand.
TTTCTTATTTTTTTTGTCGATTTCTGTGTGCGTTTTCTTTTTTCCTATCGGGGATAAAAATCAAGATAAATGATCCGTATTGGAAAACGATTATTAAGTTGGAACAATAAGTTCCATAATTTAAGTTATCGATAGCGGATAAGAACTATAATATATTTTAATTTTAAACTCTTTAGTACATGCTAGTAACGCTTTTTTACAGTTTTTCTGCAAAATTTTACGTTATATTAATTGAATGATTTTTCAGGGCAATCGGGCATTAGTTTACTTTATAAATGCAATTTAATAGTAAAAACATCTACTTAATTTAGTTGTTTAAACATTTAAATTATTTAAAATTTAATTGTTATTTAACTACTTAGTGTTTTTAAACAGAAATTGCATTACTTTGCAATTTTCTATAAAATGCTTTTAACGTAAGATCACAGCATTTTTTTTATAAAATTAAATTTAATTTGATTGCAATTCTTTATAAAACTTCTTAACTTAATGAAATATATTATAACGCATCAATAATTAATTAAATTTCTTATTAATCTCTTTAAAAAGCATGAAAATCTCGTTAAAAATTCTTAAATTTTTCACTAAAATTATGCATGTAAGAGAGGTAACGAGACATTAAAATCATTGTTTACCACAAACCACACAAACATGTACGATTTTTGGATAATATATTTATTCATACATCAATGTATTCAGAAGATTAAAGCAATCCTTTCGGCTTATTCAAAGAGTGTCCGCTGATATCTGGAAATTCAGCGATTTCCCAAGTGCAATAGCACATTCAAATCCTACGAATGACAAATAAAACTTGTGCTTTACGAGCAACAGAATTGCCTACGAGACCGACATCCATCAACGTACATAAAGCTCTTTCTATATAAACATCTCCTACATCATTTCTCATATTGCAAATTATGTCGTTCCAACATTTGTAGTAACACAAGGTTTAAATTAACGATTATTAATTACAGAGTCGAGCGAGTTATAATATACCAAATAAGGCAATTAACCCGTTCATTAAGTAAAATCTACGGAATCGAACAAAATTGTATCGAAACTCGCCATATAAATAATTGTTAATAGATTAGTATAGATTGTGTCGTCCGCGATGCTGGGCAACCGCGCTGGAAAGTATGAATTGCAGGGGCATTGAATGCAGTTAATGGAAGGTAGTTTCACTTACCCATAGCTGTGAGGGCCGTGTCTGGATAACCGGAAATCAATGTCGCTGCGTGAATACAAATGCACGATACGGAAGTGAATGTGCCACACACCTGCACTCCCCATTACGGGTTGGTTAGAATCGATAAGATAGAAACTCTCTCTTTCTCTTTCCACGACGTGCTTCCGATTTCTGCAAATTAGCTCCTCCTTTAAAATCGTCACCATGACAACAAAGGTATTAATGGTAGCCAAGTGACGGTGGAAACCTTTGTAATTAAAGATTTCTGCAATTTCCAACAGAAAATTGTACTTGCCGGCATCTCTCGAAGTTTAAACAAATCTAATGTTCCAAGTTTCTCTCTCTCTCTCTCTCTCTCTCTCTCTCTCTTTCTCTTCATCTTAGCGTGTTTCTATCGCAGAAAGAATATTAAAAATTTTATTTTCTGACGAAAACGTAATTAAATTTACCGATATAGAATGTTTGTTTGTAGGAATAAGTAACGTCGAAAGTTTTAAAAGTAATTTTTATAACTCGGTTACCAAATCGAATTATATATATTCTTTAGAATCTTAAATGTTTTCCATGGAATAATTAGAGCAAAAGTCATTTTCCGTCTCGGTCATTAGACATAAAATTTTAATGAAGTTCTCCATTGATACAATCGTTACTTTAAAAATTACTTGGAATATAATTGAGAAAGATGATATTTCAAAATAATTATTTTAAAAGTTGGAATCTGCTCTAGAAATTCTTAACTTTAATTATAAACCAGCATTCTTCATTAATATTTTTAACGATAGCTAGATATTTACAAAATTTACGCAATTTCCGTCCAAAAAATATATACAGTGAAACCTCGATTTTGAAACTTTTCAGGGACCGGCTCGAAAAGTCGAACGAGCCGGGAAAACGCACGAAACGGGAACTCTGATGACGTCATAATAAAAAAGTTATATAATTAAAATGTAGGAAGAGGGAAAGTTTTACATTGCATGTATAGGAAAATGCTCGGACTTCCGAAAATAGACGTTTAAAGCGGGAAAGTCGTACAATACGGGAACGCACGAGCGGGGTTTCACTGTATATATATTCAAGACGAATTTCAATTTTACATCTGCGATAATAATAATAATAAAACAAAAACAATTTTAATGCATATTTATTCAAAATTATTATTTTATATGAATAAAATTGTCGAAGAATCATTAGAATAGAGTAGCGTAGCGACAATGGAAACAGAGAAAAATCCGATAAACGTAGAATGTATGACAATAAATTGCAAAGAAAACCGTCAATTTTCGTCATTTTCAGTTTGCGAAAATTGGTCCATTTTCTGTCCACTCCGCATCAGGTCACAGACGGAGAAAGTGGGTGATACTCTCACTCTCATTAGTGCTCCCTCCGATACGCCCTAATGGCGTCAGGTTTTCCTTATCACCATCATTTATCTCTCACGGACGGTGGCAATTTCTGCCAGCATTCCTAAGGGATGAGGTTCTGTAAAACAGCGACCTTGTGCTTTCCGTAATAACACCTGAAAGCAAATCGAGCGTAAGAGTCAAAACAAACATGGTGATACCAACATCACCTCTGACTAAACATAAGCAAAACTACGCCATTCAGACAAACAGTCGCCAAACAAAATATACAGCCGGACGAATGGCGCCTTTCTGTATACAGTAATGCATAGAAACTCTCTCAACTGATAGATCGATATCCGACTAATAATTGATTCTTTTCTGTCTCTTAGCTGTTTATAAATAAATTTAACGGTTTAACCGCGTAATTGTTTTATAAGACCGAGTTATGGTTATTTATTATCGTGGTGGGGCCTTGAAGTTTAGAGTTGGGATTTGCTTTTCTCCTATTTTGTCTCTTATGTCATTCCCTTACTGGATGTGCAACAGAGAGAAAGAAAGAAAAGAGAAGTGTCTTCTACGTGGCAAATTAGAAGTTGTGTGAAGCTAAATAATCTCCAACCACTCGTCCGGCGACTGCGGTGACATTAATGACGAGAGAAGTGAAGGAATCGGATGTCTGATTTATATACCTGTCGCATTATTCTTGATTCATGTGGTAGCTAGACTTTCTCCAATAAAAATTTTACCATCTGCTTCCCATCTTTACAAATATCGATAGTTAATTGGATAGAAGATTTTGAATTATTGCTTTAAAAGATACTTTCGTATTTTATATTCATTTAGTTTTCTATCGTAAACTACTATCTATATGCGCTTAAAACTCTCTAACCGAATTAATTGGAACGTATCGTCTTCCTTGAATGAAACATAACATGCGGAAGTGACGTGATCCTAATTAGTCGCCTATCTTTCCTGATACTTTCTCCGTTGATATAATCTCGGAATTAAACTAAACTTCTATAAAATAAATAAATTTTAAACTCGTTCCTTCCGTCAGTTTTATATTTATTAAACGGTTTATTTTTAAACTCTCCTTTTTTCGATTTAAATCGTTAGCAAAAGCGTCGTTTATAACGCATTTTATGCTGCAATAAATTATCAATAAACCACACGTAGGAATTTTTAAACTGCTCGATATTTTAAATTTTAATAAAACCGTAAAAAAAGTAATAATATTATTATTATTCTCTTTTTTTAAATGCTGTAATCGTAAAGAATAATATGCGGACGTAAGGAGAAAAAATAAAAATATATTAAATTCAACTTTTATATGATAAAATTTTAGTCTTTTTTATTATTATTTTTTTCTTTTTCTTTTTTTTAAGTAGGCGTGTTTAATCTTTTCCAAATGTCTCATAATAAATTTTCCCAAGGCTTTTACTGTAGCCAGTAATGCTTGGAGAGCGTAGTGATTCCGATCTTTTATGTTTTTGTATTGTTAAACACACATAAAGACGCTCTAATACTCATTGAAAAATTTTAATAGGAGAGCTGGGTTACATTTAAGTGGTCTTCTTGCATCCTTTTGGCGAAAAACACCATTAAATCTGGGAGATGAGGCGTAAATGCGACAAAAGATTTGCAATGGTTGGCTGCTCCTCGTCATCTTCTTGTCCAGAGGCAGTGCTGATTTTTCCTTCTCTCTTTTTTCGGATTTACTGACCTTCCTGAAAATCATCCTACTGGAAAACTTGTAATTATATCATCCCCTAATTTTTTTCTTTTTAAATTAAATAAAAAGAAAAACAATATATATTTGTTAGTAGCCTTAACACAGTCTCCATTAATTTGTGCATCTCTCATGGTAATTAATTTTGGTAATTTGTTCTCAATCGATATATTTTAAAATCGTTTATTGTATAAACGGACACGTTAAAACTTTGGTTTTTGTCAATTTTTCTGATGTATCTCATCTAGGAATATATAATATATATATATAGAAAATATTTTCTAGTACACTTTACCGATTTCCCAAAAGAATATCTCACTCTCTTTCATTTTTTTCTGTAAACATAACGTAGTTTCCCTGAAGAATACTTTAATAACGCGATGGCAGATGATTTTTGAATAATATCTAGATGTGCACTATCAATTTATCTTTACTTATCTAATGAAAATATCCAGAAACTTTGCTGGTTTCTGTATCATATTAAATGTCTGTCTTGTCGGGAGCAATCAGACAGACAGATAGATAGAATGGCTCGTCAGGAAATGGGAATTTTCCCATTATTGCAAACGAAATTAATCAAATGCTATCTTTTTTTTTATTCCTAATTTCTCTTACAGAATATATAAATATATAATAACGACACATGTGGCGACATTTTACTAACATCAAGTATTAAGTGTCATAAATAGGTAAGTCAAGAATCAGAAAGACGACCCGAGTGACAAACGTTTTCTCCATTTTTCTTTATCCGATCTGACACCAAAATAGCCTTTATATTCTAATTATTATGCTGTTAACTTCTCCCAAATCTAATTTACACACAATACAATATCACAATAGCAAGCGACAGCCATCCCTAACTGTCCAATTAGGAAGCACTAAATTCATTAATTGAAGTGTTATCCTTTAATGATAATGACGTCAGATATGACGCATTTACGAGACGTATCGCGAATTCCACGCTTCTTACGCGATGGTTAACTAAGACGAAATAATTGTAGCATCTTTATTTTCTGCCTTTTTTTAAGAGGGAAAAAAAAGTAAAATATATAAAAATTTATTTACGAAACTGAAGAAAATAGAATTTATTTACCATTTCCATGACCAATTGTTTTCTTTTGGATTAATAAAATCCATCTGACCCATTTACAAGAGGTATCAAGAATTCCACGCTTCTTAAGTGATGGTTAACTAAGATGAAATAATTGTAACACTCTTTTTCTGCCATTTTTAATAGTGAAAAATACAAAAATTTATTTACGAAACTGAGGAAAATAGAATTTATTTACCATTTCGTCCTCTTTCGGATTAATAAAATCCGATCTGACCCATTTCTACAGAATTAAAACGACCTTCATAGCCTTGTGCTAATCGATGATAGTTTTCGATTTTTCTATAATACTGGCATAAGGCCAGAACATGCTTTGTTTATTCAACTCTTGGTCTTCGTTTATAAATCACATTGTCAACTCGTGACATTACAATCCTCAAAGAAATTCTTCAGAAAGAGAAGTGCAGAAAAGAATGGTCTTTTACTGTGATTTATGCTTTTTTTACTTGCATCGAAATGAGATTTTTTTCTTGCTCCGTTAATAGTAAATAAATAAATAAATAAAAACGAAAAATATTCATCAATATTCGAAATTTCTTGCAAGTTTTATAAATTTTTCTCCAACAAGCCGCACGTAATAAACACTCTAACTGCACTTATAAGTGTTATGTCTTCAACAAATTTTAATATACCGCGGTGATTTATGGCTTGTAGTAAATCTCATCAGATGCTGAATGTGCCAAAGTAACAGTTTAATGCGTAGAGAAACAAAATTTATATACAAATATATATTTAAGGTTAGAATCTGTACCAGGTAGAATATTAATCATAGTTTTAGTCGAAGAATTCCAAGCAAGTGTTTTTGGAGTAGCAAAACTCGATTCCACACACATTTATTATAAAAATAAACCATTTAGTTAATTAAAATTATTGATTAACAATCATTAAGACGTTTAAACTTAACGGAGAAATGCGAAAAGTTGCTTTAACTCGCCTTGAAAAAAGTTAATGAAAATTGTATAAGAAATGGTGCTGTTAAAAAAAATTATTCAGTTGATTATCTCTTAGATTATTATCTGCACTTCTATAATTAGTTTAAAATAATAGAAAATTTAAATTACCCGGTACTTAATCTTGTTAACTTTAATGCAGTTTTGTTTTATTTTTTTATTTTAATTTTAATTTTTAAGTTGATTGTAAAGTTAAGCGTTAAGTAATGGTATAGGGAGTTTTAATGATATAAATTCGACATTTGGGTGAACACAATTATTGTCATGTTTACAGCGATTAATCTTACGAAGCAATTATTTACCAAACACTCCAAAATCTGTTATATATATCGCTAATTCAGTGGCATATTTAGCGAGCTAATTAGATGCCAAAACGTTTCGCGCTAGAGCAAGAGATGCAAAGAAGCAACCATAATCGCTAATGTACCTAAAACTAAGCGTATAAATCACCATACCACCTAGATTTATATCACTTAACGACTTAATATCAATCCGGATGATAATATTTCTATTAATTTTAACGCGTAAATTATATTAAAACCTTATGCAGCCAACCATATAAAGAGAGATGAAAAAAGAATGGAAAATCAGAATAAAATAGAGAAAAATTAAAGCAGAAAAAGGGGAAAAGCAGAAAGAGGGAAAAAATAGAGGCAAATTAAAAAAGAAAAAGAAAACAAGGACAAAATAGAGTAAAAGCAAGGACAACAAAAGCAGAAGCAAAGTAAAAGAAGAGAAAAAGCAAAAATAAAATAAAATTAAAAATTATATATTTAAATAAATAAATATATATATTTTCTAAGAAAATATTACCCTTTAGCATTGAAAAAGATGCATTTAAGTGTTTGTTTGTCTAACGGTGTCGTAGTGTTTGTTGTTTTAATTTATGTACATCTTTTTGAAAAATGAAAGTGAAAAAGAAATAACTTACTTTAAACATAAACATTATCCAAATATTTGCATTATAAGCCAAGAAATCCTTTAATGCGAACATAAATATTGAAGTACTAAGGTGCGAAAAACGTTAATAAAGCTGTCAGCTCGAAACATCTCGAGAAGTGTCGGACCAAGCAAAAGTTTCTGATATTTTATAGAGTTTAATTTTTAAATCAAGATCTTTTTTTTAAACTTACAATATAAATGCGCTTAAAAGCAATTTCGCTATAAAATTTTACTATTATCACTGGCGAGAATGTAGTAAAATAGCGAATTCTCTCGTACAAAATTGGAGTGGAATAATAAAAGTTTTTACTGAATACATCGCTGTCTCTTATTGTTGATTTTATGTATTATATAATAAAATAAAGCATCTTTAATTTAAAAATAAATAAAACGTACAACCGAAACAATTTCTTTTATTTTCTATCCTAGTTGCACATATATTATCAATATAGTAATATTTATGAAATGAATAAAAATCTCGAGGTTTTAATTATATCTACTTTTTAATATTAAAAAAAATAATTAATACAAAAGATTAATGAATAATCATTATATTGACATCATGTAATTATTTTTCCATTATTTGATATGATAACATACGATAATGCGATCCATAAATATGTTTTAAAAATGCAACACTAGATGGCGATACTTATCCGTTTCCAGAGAAATTTCTGATGAGATAAAATAAATTAAATTGAGTTAATACTGTGACATTATTAAACTAATTTAATAATAAGTTAATTTCATATAATTAAATAATTTCTACATATGTAAAAATATAATTTATATAATTTATATTCTTATGTTAAGGAGTTGGTTGTGAAGAACCTTTTTTTATGTGGAAGCTTGTGAAGATTAATAATGCCTATCAACACATATATTGAACCTCTTTTTGCATTTTTTGTTTTGATCAAGAAAAGATTCACGCTTATATATGTTTTCATTTATTAAAATGGCATTCTTATAAAAATTTTTTATACCTGTTGTTATACACAAACCTATTTCTGGAATGGAAAAAAATTATGTTATTAATCGCCATTAAAAATTAAGAAAATTATTAATAATACATAAAATAGTAGAGAATATATATATATATATATAAGGAATTTAGACCAATTTGTAATACAGTAAACTATTATTTTTTCCGGTATATTTAAGTTTTATTCATTGAAATATGGCACAAAGTTGAACATATCATTGACGCAAAACTATATATTTTTGTGAATGTGTCTTATTTATGAATAATTTTGAAGACACCTAAATGATAGAAAATATGCATTCTCAAAAATGAGAACAGCAATTGATTTTCAATGAAATCCTTAAGCAAAAAAATGTTTCAAGAACGAATATCTTTGCATAGCAATACTTGTTATCCAAGAAAAAATAATAATAATAAAAGAAATGTATAACAAAATTAAATTTAAAAATATTTATTTAATTTAAAAGAAGATAGCCAGTGTAAATTTGATTATTTAGATTGCTTTTGTTAAAGAGAATATTTGTGCAAATATCTTTGTAAAATTACTGTATGAAAACAGTCGTTTCCTAAAAACAATAATAAAAAATATCCATATTAATAATTAAAACAGAAGCTAGAGTACAATATAAAAATTTCAGTAAGCAAATTACCCATCATAAATAATAGAAACTTAAAACTAAGCTCTTTCATAAGTGAATATTAGTTTTGCGCTTATTGCATCTAGCGGATATCCCATTGTAAGGGGTTCCAAAATTAAAAAATTAATATTAAAAATTGTTATGAGTATGATATATTAAACATCTTATATTAAATGAATTAGATATTTAACAAGACTGAATATTCCAAATAAAACGATATTAAACTAGTGTAATATTGTTTTTTATCTTTATTAAAAGTGTAAAATTGGCATTTAATTAAAAAAAAAAAAAATGTGAATGAGCATTATCTACCAACAATCAAAAATGCTACTCTCTTAATTTATACAGTTTATTGTATGTAAATCGCCATAATAACGGTTAGATTAGCAATTATTAATAATATTTAACCGAAATAAATAATTTAATTTTTTTTCGTCAGTTTTCTCATAATTAATTATGACTGAACTATGGTTAAAGGTGGAATGAGAGAGCAATCCGAAAAAAAAACCATTATGCCAACAAATAAATTTATCTTATTTATTATAAGATGATTCCGTAATTTCGTTTAATTAATTAATATATATTTTTGATCATTTTCTTGCAAAAAATAAAACATATTTTTTAGAGATGACTTTGCAATTTTTTATTTGGAATTTTAAAATCATTTTCGATACCGTATTTTTAATTTATTGAAAAGTTTTTCAAATTTATTAAACACAGTATAATAACCTAAGCAAGATTATTTATTTAAAAATATCGCTTATAACAGCGATTCAATCCCCAAAATGCTTAACAAAAATCTATTTTGCCAATAATTCTTTAATATATTTTTAAATCTCATTTAGAGTAAAATAAGTATCATTATATCGTAATAAAAGTGACTGATATAATCTAATAATTTATAAACTTTATTAAACTTACAACCTGATTTTATCACATGTTATCACACATTACTTATAGTATAAAATTAAAACTTTTTAAAATAATAATAATTTTATTAATACAATACCGGATTATGTGTAATTTTATCCTGTAAATGTTTCTTCTCTGTAAAAGTCACAGTAATGTGGAGTAGATATCATTCTGTTAAAGTTAAAAATTCTTCTGAAAAATCTTTCTATTAATATTTACATAAATATTTGTGTATTATTTTTTTAATTATATTTTAATAATGTTTATAAAATAATATATAAATTGTATAGATAATTCGTATCTTTATAGTACATCTTATAATGTAATTTATATAAATTTAAATTTAAAAAAATTACTTTCCTTTGATTTTTAAGTAATAAGTACCATTATTCATTAGGATTATCACAGGACTCCTTACAGGGGCACTGTCATCTTAGAAGGTATATTCATTTAATTGGTATCGCTAATAATTCCAATTATAGATGTCAAGAAGGAGATTACATTTTGTGTGAATGTGTGGCCCTTTCAGGGCTAAAGTATGATATTCTTGTGTTGCATTTTCCTGCACCAGACGATCTTTTTATAGTCCCATTGAAGAAGATACTGTCTTTCGTGATTAAGACGGGACTTCTTAAAGAATTTATTTTGTTGTGGTGCACAATAAAGCATTGGTGATCGCAGTGCTAGGTCTGTGTAAATCCCCCTTTCCTACAATCTACAATCTACCATTATACATAAATATAACATTGTTTTTTCAATAAATGTTTTATCTTTTATCATTCGTGAGAAAAATCAATATTTATAAATTTATTTATTAGTAATTGATATAAATTATCATTATATATGCATCAATATCTCTTTAGGAAAACAAAATATGAATTTCAAAATTTTTCTGATGATGCACATTAAAATATATATATTATATTTATACTTTTAAAAATATTAGATATACATTTATTATAACTTAACATTGAATTCACATATTTTTTTAATTTGAACAGAAAAATTTTCAAAATTATGTATAGGGAACAGTGTGGAAACAAACAACTAGCCCTAGATAAGTCAAACTAATTAAAAAAACAGGTGGAAATACCACAAAAACTTTTGTAAAGGCTGAAGTCAACTTTAATATGAGGAAACAAAAGGAAACAAAATATCAAAAGAACAAAAGAGAACGAAAGGGAAAAAAAAACCATGAACAATAATGACATGATAAATTATATGAAATGGTTTTACGTAGCAAATGGATGGCATCATATATGATATGCATTTATGGCAGAATTTAGTTATAAGTTAGACAAGTTACAGTTTAGGAGTTCATATTATGAGGTCCTCATACTTCTCTTTAAAAAAATATATGCATTTGAAGGGAATCTGTTAAATATTGCAAGTTAAAGATGATAATACTCAAATTTTGTCATGTGTACATACGTATAGAAAGTTCGTATACGTGTAGAAAGTTGCTTTAACTGAAGCAAAGAATTCCCATTTTAGTTGGAAGAAAAGTTCCACGTTTAGAAAAAAAGATCTTTATTACAGTGCCTTGCAGATTTAACTGTAAGCATTCCAACATAAAAATTTTTTTTCAAGTTGGAATAATCTTTTTACAACTACCACAAATAATTCACGCAATTTGAATAAGCATTTCAAACGATGCAGAAATTTAAACAAATTAGAGAAATCGTTTTGTAATGTAGAGAAAGGTGGGGCAAACCCGGATACCTTAACATTGAATTCACATATTTTTTTAATTTGAACATAAAAATTTTCAAAATTATGTTACTAAGATTCAATAGGTGTTAACCTTTTAGGAACTATGGGTTTTTATGTCAAAAGTGTGTTTGTTTCTTAGGTAGGGGTTTTTTTAAATGCAAATACCCAGTTTTACTCCAAGGGTGGGGTAAAACCGTGTACACATTTTTACATCTAACAGTCTACATTTTCAAAATTTTTTTTACAAAAATTAAAAAACATTATTTCTTATTTTAGCAACAAAAGTCACATATAAATGTGCCATCCTCTTCCTCTATATTTGAAATAAGCCTCATAGGTTCACCCTTCACACATACAACACTGGATCTGTCCTTCTTTGATTGGAATTTGCATATAGTTCGTTACAAAATATGCAGGCTTCATTGTTTTCTTCCTCCTCTGAGGATGATTTTATATTTCAATGTTTTTTTCACTTTTCTTAATCTTCTTTACTTCATTCTTCCTCTTCGTTTGCTTTTATGCTTTCCTTTTTGTGTCACTGATTTTTGTGGTTTTAAAAAATTTTCATTTAGAAGCCTTTTTATCTTTTTTTTTCCGGATATACCGGGTATTGAGATATAGATACTACCCGGTTTCCCCCACTACGACATGTTTTAATAAAAATGACATATCTATACTTAATGATGCGGTAAAATATCAATTAATTTGTTAAAATGTTTCTTAAAAGTTAATGAATATAGAGGTATTTTTATTGATAGTGATTCTTAGTGTATATGGGTCTATAGAATGATTTTATTTAATCATAAAATCGAAATATTTTAGAAAAAAGAAACTTTAAAAATTTTAGCAAAGCAACTAGTATACACCGTCGTCTCCAATTCAGTTCCTATTAGCATAATTGTGGTTTATAGGTAGTTTTTGAGTTCACTGTTAGATTGCAGCGGTCCTTACGGAGATACAGGGATACCCGGTTTTACTTCACCTTCCCCTATACAAAATGTTATAGAAAAATAAGATGAATATTTCAAAATATAGTAAAACGATTTTAAGTTACTAAGCCACCAGGCATAACATTTTTGAAATTACGATTAAATATAAAACCCTTATTTACTAAAACACAAATTATAGTTCATCACCAATTTAAATGAAAATCTCTTCTTGCTTGATAAAGTTTTTAAGCTGAATTACAAGTTCTATGGAATATTTCAATGGATTCGTTTGGTGAAGAATAAGCACATATATTTATAGTATTTAACATACATCTAATATGTAGTTACCAGTTTTAATATCTTATATATTGCTAATTTTCTTAAATGATGTCCGTTTGCCCCACATTTATCTTATATAAAGTTTCATTAATTCGAGTCCATGATTATATGCTTTTCAAAAGTTTTAGCATTTTCAGTTATAACACTGTCGTCGTCAATTTTCGAGAAAAATGACAATGACATTTTCATCTATGTGGTGTATTGTACAAAACTTTATTAAGATGTGATGGACAGTTTCCTGACAGATTACTCTTTTATATAAGTTTCGATCACTACATGCCTCTACAAATAACACTTAATACAGGTAATTATGATCAGTTTATATAATTTTTATTTTTTAATACCATTTTCCAATTTTTGGACTAACTGGCAGGGACATTTCAGGTCCTAGCAAGGCTGCCCACCCACGTAGAGAGGTCTAATGGATTGTAGAGAACGGGGATCGAAGGGTCGGATTTCACACCTTAAATATTTATATGAAGGATATAATTTTTGAGATGTGGGAACCGGACCTTCGATCCCAGTTATAGGTAAAAATAAAACCATTTTTGAGCTTTGAATAGTTTTATATAAATATCAGGTATTTTTAAAATGCTTCTTTTATAAATAGACTATTATTATTTTAATCATTTAAACTTTGGGAACAAGGTATAATTGTTTTACTTGGAGAAAGCAAAACATATAAGAAAAAAACTATCAGTTAACAGTCTCAATTCAGCAATGATCAAAGCATTTTTGATATCAACATACTGAACATAATTAAATTATTAAAGTTAAATTTAATTTTTAAGATGTTTGCTTATAATTTTTGTTTTTCAAAACCACGTAAATTTTAAATTAATATAGACTACAAATAAATCTATATTTCTCAAAAATTCTAATAAACTTATTATTTTAAAGTAAATTATAATATAGTTTCGATTATTATTATTTGAATACGATTAGCATTTTATTATACAATACAATGTATAGGATGATCCTAAATTATTGAGTGCATTTTAGAGTTGAATAATTAATGAACAAAGTACTTATTTAATTTCATTATATACCAAATCATAGAGTAGTTCAATCTTTTACATATGCATAAAATCTTAAAAACAATTATCTGCACCATTTATGGCATTCTTTTTCGCCGAGTTTAGGATGACTAGCATAAATACCTGGACATGCTAGAATATTATTGATATATCATACCACAGATGAAACAGGGACAAACTTTTACTTTCAACTGGAGTAGAGGGTTGATTGTCCAGAGTTAGCTGGATGTACAATTTCCTAAGCAATGGATTGACAATTGAGGATAGTTCCCCGGTCATACCACTCTCCTGACATGATACCCCTTGATTTTTTTATGTGAAGATTTGTGGAAGACCGTGTTTATGCAACAAAAATGCGTGATATTGTTGAAAATTAACAATTACAGAGTAATAACGCCCGAAATGCTGAAGAATACTCGAAGAGAAACTGAATACCTAACTAGATATTATACGAGCTATAAATAGAAGTGTTTTTATAAATAGAGCACAATATTGAAATGTTTTTTAAATTTTTGTGTATATATAAAAATGCTGTTTGAACTGCTCTATGATTTGAGTATAATAAAGTTGGAAAATTCTTTGGTTCACCACAAAAACGCGCTCAATAACGTATGACCAACCTTATAATGAATATACAAAGAAAGTTTACAAGAATTAAATTAATGAATAGACACTCTATCTCTTCATAAATAAATTCTATTTTCATTTCAAATAAAAGATAAAAATTTTAGTTTCATTATTAATTAAAAGATGGAGCTACTAATATTTCAAATTATATTGATTATTAAATTATAGTTTATTCTAAAATTAGACCTTTTACTGTTAAATGATTTGAGCTTAATTACTATTTGATTTAATTAATTTTAATTTCATAATATACTATTTATTTTCCAATTTAGATTTTTTTTGTACCGGTATACAGGTATACATTATTAATTTTGATTTTGTATTTGCTTTTATCCAGGAATAAATCATGTACAAAAAAATTAATATGAAGAAATTTTTTAGCGATTCCACCATTCTAATTATTTTTATGTGGCATTCAACTAAAATGTTTTGCTGGACTAAAGTTGAGTTCAGAAAATGTTGCGAGAAGTCTCCGCTGGAGAAGCTAAAGAATGACGTAATATCGGCGAGACAACGTGATTTGTTGAATGGTTGGACCTTCACAAATCACGTTTTCTTGCGATCTCCACAGGTCGTGACGTCATTCTTTAGCTTCCCCAGCGGAGACTTCTCGGAACATTTTCTGACCTCATCCAAGCCTAACTATAATTTGTTGCCTGATGGCATTTTAAAGAAATTAAAACTTTACAATACGACAAAGATAGAAAAGATGATTCTGTTTGATAGTTGTAATGTGTCACCTAGGAAGTTTGTTGCCTATGTGCAAAATTAATTTGGCCATCCTATTTTTGTTTAATACATCTATGCACGTTATAAGTAGGTATAGAAAAAAGATGCAATGAAACTTAATGAGAAAGAAAAATTATACAAAATAATTATAATTCTTACAATAAGTTATTTATTTATTCTATATATGTATAATGATATCAAATAATTCTCATATAGAAACAAATAATTAAAATAAATACAGTCGATTCGGCTTAATTGGGCCAAATCTCAAAGAACGGAACCAAACTAATAAACTAATACATAATTTAAACGCTTAATTGGGACAGGTAGCAGAAAAGCTCAAAGAACAGAAACCAAACTAATACATAATTTAAATGCTTAATTGGGACAGTAGCAGAAAAGGAATACAGCATTTTTTGATATATTTTAGAGATTTTTCGAAAGTATGTTAACATTGCGTGCACTGTTATTTAGCAACACTAGCGTATGCTAATCAATTATCTATCGTCGTGTGTCTGGCAAGTATGCGTCTACTTAAGAGTTTACTGTTACTATATATTGTATCTAGCGATATTCATTTACAGTGTCGATTTTATTTAAAATTTTTAATCTTTGCTAGAAGAAAATATTTTACACTTTCAAGTAAAATTCTTTGCTGGATAAAATTAAAAACCAGCTATTTAATACAAGCCATCGTAAACTCGCTGACATAATTGGTCTACCAAAATCTACCACGGCGCTTCTTCTACAACAAGAAAATCAATTGCGTGAGGAATGAACATTACAGAAAGAAATTCCGGGAATATCCAAAAGAAAACGTGATGGAAAGGATCCAGAAGACGAAGAAGCATTAGATCAATGGGTTTCTATAATTAGCGGGCGAGACGTGAATATCAGCGGCCCAGTGTTGAAGACGAAATCAGAGGAGATCGCTAAAAAGCTAATAATTATTATTTTTTAACCTACTTATTTATTTACCGACGTATTACACGTTTTATTTTAGAATTTATTATTAGTTCGTTTAACTGGAGCAGCCATTTAATTGGGCCGAAATGGATTAGTCCTAACGTGTCCCAATTAAGCGGAATCGACTGTATGTACATATATATTTTCATATGTTTCCCGAGTGCATATTATAATATTAGAATATATCCTGCATGTTAAGATTTTTAAAGATTTCTCTTGTATTCCTTTCTTATGGTTCCTGTAAGAACGATTTGGAATGACTATAATAGGCTACTGCTTACAACATTGTCAATCTTATAATTTTTAACAACTAAATATTTATCCAAATTCATTTTTGAGAAACAAAATTGTCAACATAGAATATTTATCATGTCGTTGCATTTTTTTTATTTTATTTTTTTACATTTTTAATATATGCAACATCAAATACAGTCTATAAAGTTTCCATTGGACAATTCTCTATTTTATGAACCGCAGATGAAAAGAATATTCAGTATGAATTTACAGTATATTTATCACAAGTTTTTCAATTATTTCATCGTGTATATTATTATTAATATCATGTATATTTATTATTATTTGTTATATTTTACTAATAATATAATTTTATTGAATAAAATAATGTGCTTGAATCAGAGAGAAATTTAAACTTAGAAGCAATACTACTTGAAAGTTAAGAATATTATTTTGTTCGCATGTTAAAACACATTTTAATACAAATTCATATATATTTTTATACGAAAACGCATTAACTAAATTATAGATTCAGTAATGGAACTTTTAGAACTGAAGAAATATTTTTGACGCTGTGCCTCACATATTGTTTTTGCTTCCCATGTGCAGTAAACACATCGGACGTCCGCTTAGCGCGAACATGTGTATTTCCATCACTTTTTCCTATTGAAAAGTTTATTTCTTTTATTACATTATAATAAATTTCAATTATGTTTTTCTATAATAAGTATTTTCTTTCGTAATTTTTAGCAATTTTAGTCAAAAACTCATTTTAAGTTGCCCCTATCAATTTTTTAATTCTACGCATTATCCACAACATTTTTACAAAATTTCATCAAGGTATGGGATAGTCCTGAATTTTAAATTCCATTTAATAGCCATAAATTTAATTTTATGATTATTTTTAAACGATTTATTACTAATAAACTACAATTTCTTATATGCAATAAAATAATAAATATAAAAATTATAATGAAATTCCACTTTATTTAAGCTACTATATCATCTCTTATTTAAAATTTTTAATAGAAAATGAAACAAAATTTTTCGGAATATCCCGAACAACAGATGGAAAGGATTTTCGATATGTACAGTGGTGGACAAAAGTATTGATACCACCCCATTTTTTTTATTATTTTGGCAATATTAGTGTTTGAGGTTAATGCAACGTTTTCAAACCATGTTTATTGAAATCTCTGTAATAAGTTATACTGTAGCGATAAATTTTATAAAATTTATTGCATAAATTGTTAAAGGGAAAAAATAAACCTAAAAATTACTGTGGACAATTGTATTGATACCCTAAGAATTTTAAAAATAAACTTATTCTTTCTATTTTTGTTTTAAATAATTTCAATGGAAAACGTCTGCAATATGTCGTGTGATGTCATACATACATAAATAATTTACATATTGTCATCATAGCGTCATAACACAGGTAACAACGTAAAGATGGGGAAAACGAAGGAATGGAGTCAAGATATGCTTGAAAAGGTCATAAAATTGCATAAAGCTGACTATGGATACAAGAAAATTAGTTCCCGATTGCAGATTCCTGTTTCAACAGTACAAAAAATCATTCAGAAATGGAAGCGCCATGGCATTATAACAAATTTAACACGTGCAGGTCACCCATCATTATTGAGTGATAGAACTACTCGCTTGTTGAAAAGGACTGTATTAAATGATAGAAAGAAGTCTTCGAGGCAAGTAGTAGCTGAACTTAGGGAGGGAAATGTGGCCAATGTCTCTTCAAGAACAGTTAGACGGCACTTAAACAAGTGTAACCTCCGAAGTTGTGTGGCGAGAAAGAAGCCATATCTGAAGCAGTGCCATAAAAAAGCACGTTTGGAATTTGCAAAGAAATATATCAAAGAACCAGAAACCTTTTTTAATAAAGTTTTATGGTCTGATGAGATAAAAATCAATCTCTTCAATAGTGACGGTAGGCAGTTTGTTTGGCGTTTCAAAAATGAAGAGTTCAAAGAAGATTGCCTGGTGCCAACTGTGAAGCATGGTGGTGGTAGCGTGCTACTTTGGGGTTGCATGAGTGCAAACAGGCCTGGAGACCTTGAAATTATTGATGGAATCCTTAATTCTGAACGATATCAGAATATATTGCAATTGAAAATGATTCCTTCTGCTGTCAGGCTCCTTGACAGAAGATATTATTTTCAACAGGACAACGATCCTAAACATGTTTCACATTCAACAATGCAATTTTTTGATCAAAACAAAATTAAGCTCCTTTCTCCCTGGCCTAGCCAAAGTCCGGACCTTAATGTCATCGAGCATTGTTGGTGCCAGCTAAAGAAAATGGTCAAGGATCGCCACCCCAAGAACATAGCAGAATTAAAAAGGTTTTGTAAAGAGGAATGGGCAAAATTCGACGTAGACTTTTGCAGGAAGCTTGTTGAAGGCTACCGAAAACAATTACAAGCTGTAATTTCTGCTAAAGGTGGGCATATTAAATATTAATTGTAAGGCATCAATACTTTTGTCCACCTTATGTTTTCAGTTTTTGTTTGTACAGAAATAAATAATTGCTATTTCTGATTGAATGTGCTATCCTTACTATTCTTTGCTCTTTCCAGTTTCATAAACAGAGTTTGAAAACGTTACATTAAGCTCGAACACTAATATTGCCAAAATAATAATAAAAAAATGGGGGTATTAATACTTTTGTCCACCACTGTATTTATAATTTTTTCTACCTATATTTTACTGTACTATCGTAAATTTATTATTGCTATTATATTTCACTAATTTAATTTTATGTATATTTTTTTCATTTTAAAAGTATTTATGATATAGATTTTTACATCTGCTATTATTTCGCGTAAAAAGTTCCTGTTAACGACTTCGTGCGTAATACGTACTGTACGTCAGAAAATTTTAAAGATTAATATGTCCTGTTGCTTTCATTAAAATTAATCAATGCAAATTGCGTTAAATAACATCTGTGATACAGAAATTTCCTGACGAAGTGCCAAATTCTGCACGTAAATAAAATTTTGCGAAGTTCCAATCAGTAATTTATTCATTCATTTTTATTAACATTTTGTTATTAGATGAATTATTAGTTCGAAAAAAACTCTTAATAAATAAATAAAATATAATAATAGATGAATATTTTAAAACATTTTAATAGAAAATAAATGTTGCAGTAATATTAACTTCAGTTTACTTTCAATATTATTTACCTGTAATTAGTGAACAGCACAATCAGAATTATTTAGAAAAACTATTAATTATAGCATATATATGTTTTAAAAGGTGTGTTATCCGAAAACTATATTTTTATTGAGTTTCTGTATATTTTTCCTCTAATATGATTTATTTTAATTTAAAAAATTCGTCTTTTAGCTAAAAAGATGATCTGGAACGACTACTTGACATATATTGATAACATGAAATAAAGTTATATATACATGATAAAATTATGGTAATAAATTCAATCTACAAAGACTCAAATTTGGTTTTTATATGTGATAAGAGATAATTCATTTTTTGATAAATTAATAATCCATTAATCGTATTCAACCAAAGAGTCCTCCTAAAATTTCCTCTCTCGTAAAAAATTCTCTACACTCCAGTTTAACAATTTATGTTAATTAATGGGTATAAAAATGAATTAACTTCTTTTAAGTGAAACTAAATCGATTAATTTTAAACTGAACGTGCAATTACATATTAATTAACTTAAAAATGACCACAAAATTTACGAAATTCTAATAATTAAACATTATTAAAATGTCACCTACATATTTTTGCTAATCAAGGGAAATAGATGTTTTAGCATCTGGATAACAGCTGCTTTTCAACTGACAATTGTAGACGTGTTTTCGTCATCAGAAACAAAAATTCTATACGAATTCAGTTATAATATACTAAATTTTAACATGAATTTTACAATAAAATGAATTCTGTAACTGGAAGAACATTTTCGTTCTTTATACTGATTTTATTTTTCGACCTTTCTTATCCTTGGAGAAGATTAAATATTCCTTATTTCCCGATATGGAGAAGATTAAATATTCCTTATTTCCCGAAAACGGTATAGTTTGATCTATTTTTATATTTAAAGCTTCTAAATATTCATATTCATTTGAAAAATAATTTTTTTTAAATATTTTAGATTTCATCCTGGAATACGATTACAGAATATGATAACAGTAAGTATCGCATCTTCTTGATAATATGAATTTATACTGTTTGATTTATTCAAATATTAAAATAATAAATACTATATTAGCACATTTATTTGTAAATCTTTTCTTATAAAAATTTATTTCTGTTATTTTATAAATTTTAACGCTTATTATATTATATAAATGTAAGTGTACGTATTATCATCATTTATACTGTACTATCTATTTTAATAACTTATTTTAAATTATGATAAATTAATTAAGATATTAATCGTTTATAATTAATATAAATTATATACTATATATATTATAATTTTAAATGTGAAAAAAATTGTATGTTATTACAAATTCTTTAAAAATTTATATGGCTACTCCATCTTTTTTTGCATAAGATGTATAAACATAAGATGTGTTGCCATATATGTCTAATATTTTTTTAAATAAAATACTGTAATCATAAAAATATTTGAATTTTTATGGCAACAAAATTTATCGATATAAAATTTTATAAGTAGTAATAATTTTCCCATAAATATAAATTATTGTTAACTAATTTAAGTTTTGATAATTTTAAATGTTTTTGATTTTTTTTTAACATCTACTTTTAATTCAAAAATGCTATTTTAAGTTGATGTAAAGAATAGAAAAGTTGAAACAGTTCGTTTAATTTTTCGTTTACAGGACCATTTTGCATAACGGATATGGATTTCAGTAACATAAAAGACAGAGTTGTGGGTGGGAGTGATGCAGATAAAAATGCTTTTCGTTATGCAGTGAGACCATTTTTTGAATTCATTTTAATATGTTCTCTATTCATAAAATTTAAAATAATATATGAATTTTTGTATATTTTTTAAAGTCTGCAGTTATTTCGAAATCCAATTTAAGAGGACTCTATCGAACAGATATGGCAATGTGCGGTGCTACTCTTATTACCGATAGACACGTCATTACTGCTGCTCATTGTTTGTATGGGTAAGTACTTATTCGAATGCTATTCGAATGCTCCATTCGGATGGAATGGATATTCCATCAATTCGGATGGAATGGTATTCGAATGCTCCATTCGGATGAAGAATGTAGTTAAACCGATATTTTGATAATTTGTGTGAAAGCATTCATAAAAGAATTATTGTTTTGTTTAAGTAAGGGCAGCCGGCTGGAAACAATGGCATTAAACATCGGAGATTACGATACTCAAAGAAATGACGACGTGATTAATTATATTAGGGAAATAGAAAGAGTATATTTACATCCGAGATATGTGGACGAAACTTTTGATAATGATATTGCCATTTTAGAATTCAGGCCCGTTCCTCTAGGAAGAGATTTAAGAGCCGTTATTTTACCTCCTCAAGATACAGAACTTTCTCCAGGAACAATCACCACTGTTGTGGGATGGGGTAGAACCTCTTACGGTATGAACAGAATAGCCTTTTTTAACAATTAATGATAATTATTATATAAATTTTTAAATTTCCGTTCTAGAGGGCAAGCGATCTACAAAATTGCAACGAGTGGACGTTCCCATTACATCAACAGAAGAATGCCAGAAGGAATTAGTTCATACTATTACTCCTAATATGCTTTGTGCCGGAGGAGTAGAAGGAGAAGATGCCTGTCTTGTTCGTATTGCAAAATATATTAAAAATTTAATAATTTTAACAGTCTTAACTAAATGATTCATGTATAAAATTATTGTTCAATTCTTAATTCGATTAATTCAACTAAATTTTATTATTGTTTAAAGGGAGATTCAGGAGGATCGCTTTTCGTTCAAGCTGAAAATTACAATGTCGCCTGCGGAATTGTATCATTTGGAAGGAGGTGTGCATTGAAGGGTGTATCGGGTGTTTATACAAAATTATCCAGATTTACAAATTGGGTATACGAGATGACTAGAAGTGCCGACTGCAGACCTCGGATATTTAACAAAGAAAATTATCCTCATTAATTTATGTGGATATTAAATGCATATAAAAATTTTTACTAACTTATAGCACCTCTTTAATTAGATTATTTTCCAATTGAAAATTATTATGCAAGTTCTACTTTAACTCAATTTATCAGTCAGTGAAATATGCAAGATGCTGAAAATCTAGAATGAAAATCAATTACTCAGTTCATAAATATGAATCTGAAAAATATATTAGAGCATAAATACAAATTATAATTTTTTATAAATTAAGTATAATAGTCATTTTAGTAAAAATTCTTATTCGAATTTTAATTTAAATATTAAAAGCACAGAAATTATGCTCATCAATAACAATTAGAATTTTATAATAAAAGCCTGCAATTTTGTTTGTTTTTAAATTTTTCTTTAAAGCAAAATCTATAAATTATATTATATAAAATAATTTATATATAATCGATGATAATAAATGGTGGTTATGGACAAATAAGCATTATCAAATGTTTCTTTTTTAATCCTATTAAATGAATATTGATACTGATTTAATTACAGTAGATACTCGAATATAAGGCGAAATATTTTGGTCATTTTCAAAATCCAAAACTATGAGTTATGTCAAATTTCTATTCATAGCGAATACTTTATATTGTTAATTTACTGTAAACAATTTTTTAAATATGCACTTTTAAAAACAATTTCAAACATTCGCTTATTCATTTAGTATCGAAATTACAATAATTTAATATATTATAAAAATAATGCTAGCTTTTATTAAAAATAATGCTATCTATTCATTTATTATCAAAATAATTTTCTTCCATTCATCTATTTCGTTATACTGATAACAGTAGCCTATATAAAATCGAATAGAGTTCGATGGGGGCATTCAAGTACTGTATTATGTAAGCATTTTGGCTATTTTAGACCTCCTCATCCCCATGTAAGCAACCGTAAACAATTTAACCTATTTCGTTATACTGATATACAGTAGCCTATATAAAATCGAATAGAGTCCGATGGGGGCATTCAAGTACTGTATTAGGTAAGCATTTTGGCTATTTTAGACCTCCTCATCCCCATGTAAGCAACCGTAAACAATTTACTGAACTTTCCTTAAGTTACGTAGAATTTATTTCATTATTCCCTCCTCTGCTCGTAAAAATAAGTATACAACTATAAATATAAATTGTTAACATTTAGGGATTTTAATGTTAAAGATTAAATGTAAAATACAGCAAATTCGTACTGTAGTGTAGCTTCCAAAGCATGTGCCATCTTAAGGGTATGTAAGAAATTTTCAGAGGTTCGTGTTTTTTGCTGGTCATATTACGTCTTTGTATAGAGTACGTGTATTATTCTTTTACCGATAAAAGGGATATTATTTTAATATTAAATTATTCTATGTATCCCTTTCTGTTATTTGATAACCCAAAAAAGCTTATTTTTTTAAAGACGAGATGTTGTAATGTTTTTGTCATTACAACATCTCGTCTTTAACATAAAATCATTTTTAACCTAATTTTCGAGCTATTTTTCTTTACTGATAAAGGGATGCGCGATAAATAGAGCATTATATGCTTATTGTGCATTTTTAAAAAATTTAAAATCATCAATATATATATTTGGAATTTAAAATTCTTCCTCCTGGATTTTAAATTTGCAAAATATGTAATCATACCTTTTATTTCCATTATTTTTAGCTATGCTCCTACCGTCGCATGCTCTGATTTAATGAATGTTTCATTGTTTTCATAATACAATAAAAATTAAATGCATTATGTTATTAATTTTAAAAAAAGGATAAAGAAAGTACAAAGAGGTTTTGGAGCGCCCTATATTTCTGGGTTTCCGCATTGCGGGATCCGGCGCATTATAATTCCGCTACTGATGCAAATTTAAAATCAAACATCCTTAGTTAGATTATGTTATGTTATGCATTATGTTATTAATTTAAAAAAAGGATAAAGAAAGTACAAAGAGGTTTTGGAGCTCCCTAAATTTCTGGGTTTCCGCATTGCGGGGTCCGGCGTATTATAATTCCGCTACTGATGCAAATTTAAAATCAAACATCCTTAGTTAGGATGCTTACTAGTCTTTTTTTTGTCAACAGATGACGTCACTTTCCATTCAGGGAGAATACTAAGTGGCGGGGCGAAACAAGCCCTTCCACAGGCTGCCCATCCCTGCGGAAGGGTCAGCCAGATTGGGACGCGGAGATCGATGAGCCAGATTGGGACGCGGAGATCTGTTGAAAAATATTTTCAACAGATGAGACCCGAGACTCACTCGCTAGCATTACTTCTTTGTCACTGAATCACCGCGTGATAAAATATTGATTTACTATCAAGCCAAATGCCCATCTATCCATAGTTTGAAAAACTGATATATGGTAAATACTGTATTTGGATTTTGATAAATTGTTCCCGAATGGCAAAAAAATCAGCGAAGGCTCCATGGAGCGAAAGGTGGATCCATGAATATGCTATGTGAAATTACTTGAAAAAGAAAAAATAAAAGTACGAAAAGACAGTTGAAGTACTGAGGAAGAAATCACTAAGAAATTGTTTAAAAAATAATAATATGAAGTAATATGACAAAACAGCAAATAAAGTTTCAAAACCGCCGTATGTACATTCTGATTTTAATTTTAAAAATGTACATGTCATAATTTGCATTTATATAATGTATTTGTGGCTCCTAGAACAATAAGAAATGCAAAAAATTCACTGTTAATAACTCATTCTCGAATTTTCCCCCTTTAAAAATCAAATTGCCTCCTTGTGGGCGTGTGCCCCATGTTGGGAACAACGGGTCTAATATCTCTAGATAGTCAAATATAGTAACGTGTAAAAAATAAGCAGTGGTATAGGCTAAAAACTCAGAGATCCACATAAGTTTGGGCATAAAAATTCCATTTCTGAAATTTTTATATCAAAACCAGAATTCGTTTAGCAGATAAACGAATAGACTTGTGTGTATTGCATAAGTTATTTTAATAAAAACTCACTAATTGTAAAACAAATATGATTATTTTTTTCCAATATTATTGAAATGTTATCTATTTTTTTCAATATAATTAAAATATTAAATAAAAAACAAATATAAAACAGCCCAATATTATTCAACTATTAAGATAGATGAAAACACAATCACTATGTGAAATGAAATACAATTGCTTATATACGGTATTCCATTATTTTGATAAATAACTTAATAACTATTAAGATAATTTATAAAAAAAGAAAAATTATATTAAAAATTTTATTTGAAAATATAATTGACGGAAAGCTAACAATACGAATAGCAGGAGTTTGCATAACAATCCTTTAAATAATACGCTGATACAACAAAAGAGTGAAATCCAGAATTTGACCAGAACAGCATTCAACTATGAAGATTTCAACTGTAAAATAAGTTAGAAGTGATAAGAAAAAGCCTCTGCAAGAAGGATCTTATCGGATGAAGAAAAGTGAAAGACCAAGCTTTCGACATATTCGAGAATTTAACAAGCAGCAGCATTCGACTACCATGGTTCCAGCTGAAAATAGGCTAGATGTGTGCCTGGCTCATAATAAGGATCCTCTCACATGATAAAATCGATTGTGAGACCGATTTTCTCTCGCACTCTCTCGGTTCGCCTTGAGGTGGAGAAGAGCCTCCACGTCGAAACTTGTTGGAAGTCTGTGGACCTGGTAAATGCCGGATGCTGCTGATTGCGTGGGAGGCAGAGGGATTAATAAGCCGATTTTGATTCGGTCGCGAAAGGGTCCAGTTTTACCCATAATGGTGATTACTGCCTAGCTATTATGGGGTTTCTGGATAAACAAAAAATCCACAAAGAAGGGTGAGACCTTGACGAGGTTTTGTGGCTTAAAGTGAAAGATTATCACAAATTTCACTAACTAACTTCACCCGGCAGAAAATTTTACGTATAAATACTAACACAGTATATTAATAAATGCTATATTAAAAGAAAAAATGATTATTCCTTAGCAAAAATCGTCAAGACATTTTTTCCAAAAATCACTAGGACTTCATAATCCCTTTAATATCTAAAATAAACTACAAAATCAGTTTTTAATGTAAAAGAATTCTTAATTGAAAATGCATTATAATTTTTAAATTTCTTTTTAATAAAATTACTCCAAAAAATCTACAATAAATACCTACATTTCAACAAATGCGGCCTACGCTTCATCATGTGATCATTCTGCCGATTAATACAGTACTTTTGTAAAAGTATAGTATTTATGTATAGTGCCAAGAGTAATGATTTCGCAAACTAAGTTTGTGAATAATTAGCCAGATTTTTAAATATTTATTATATTAATTTAATTTAATAATCTTTATATTTAAATTTCAATAATGTAAGTACACATAATTTCAGCATCCTGATTTTGTAATTGTCTTTTGACAATTTTGCGATTCCCGTGTGAATAAATATTATTCCACTGGCGAAATTTGGAATAGGTTTCCATGTCGCTTTCCCTTCCCAATTCTTGTGAATTTTTCAGACGATTTAGCACCATTCTTATTCTTCATACCTTCATTCGCAGCTTAGTTAGGTTAGTTGTATATTACGTCGCCATATCCTCATGAAATATTTTCTGTATCTGGCGGCGGCCACTTATAGCACCCATCACAGGCTGGCCAGCACCCATGATGGCCATGGGGTTCAACGGGCCGGGCCAGGACCCCTCCTAAAAAACTGGAGGTGTGGGACCCGGATCCTCCAAGATGGTAAGCCAAAGAGGACCCATCCTACAAAACTGGAGATGTGAGATCCGGATCTTCCAGGGTGGTAAGCCAAAGCTGTAACCACGCGGCCATCTGGCCCTGCAGCTTAGTATTCACTAGCTATTACAAAATGTCTTCTTCAGTCTGCTTACTGATTTTCCTGTTAAAAAAGAAAATGATTCGTTCTATACAAGAGACGCTAGCTGAATTATATTAAAGTTGTCGGTCTAATGGCTATGTTGATATGTGCTGAACTTCTGACCTGCAGGATCCGGGTTCATTTCTGGTCTCACACTTTCAAATTTTTTCAGTTGGAATTCGGGTCTGTCAATAGGTTTGTTGGACTAACGTTGGACTAATTGTGTGTGCGTGCGTGTGCGTGCGTGTGTGTGCGTGTGTGTGCGTGTGCGTGCGTGTGTGTGCGTGTGTGCGTAGTATAAAATGTTTTTAATTTTATATTAATAATTAAATAATTTTTATGTGGGTGAATTCAATCTTTGTAAAATTTGGCTTATATAACTTCCCAAGAATGCAAGTCTTATATAAGTTGGAAAGCTTCTGTATAAATGATTTAATTGATAATTTGGTTAAAATTGAAACATTTAAGATATAAGAAGCGGGACTATATCTGAATTTTGGATTTACTTTTTTTAATTTTTCAATTTTATTTTTTAATGATTCATTTTGTTTTTTAATTAGTTTAAAATATATCTTACATTATTAAAAGTCTGAAATGATCTGAAATCTAATATTAACAATTAATTAAAAAATCTTACTATAAGAGTAGCTGGGGTAAGAAATTTCCACATTTTACTCCAAAACATAGTCCAAAAATAAGATTGAGAACCAATCATCTTTTCAATGTCTCGAAGAAATCTTTCTGCTCCTATATTAAAATGTCAATTTATAATTAATCTAATTAAAAAAAAAATCATGTTTCAGATATACATTATGAAAAATTATTTACAATAATATGATAAATATAAAATTGCTTTTATTACATAATTTCATATAAATTTAATAATAAATATAAAATCATACGATTCACAGTTTTCAAAATAAAATAATGAAACAGTAAATTCACAAAATAGCCAGGAGTGCAGAAATTATTTTATAGCATTTGCACATTTATTTCAACTTTTTGCAAATTTAACCCATTTGCAAATTTATTTAAACCTTTTACAAATTTATTTAAACTTTTTACAAATTTATTTAAACTGAGCAAAATAGTCGATGGATGGAAAAGGAATGCCTGCACAGTTTATACTGCACAAGTCTGTTTGTCTGTTCTCCGACTGCAATTTTGGGTTAAAAATTTAAACCGACTTATATATACGTGGCATCAAAATCATGTATAAAATAGAATACGGAGAAAAGCATAATTAAAAAGTGCAGAAGGGATAATTTTGAGGAGCTAAACAATGGCCCACGAGGAAACAGGCCAAAACTACTTAATCCCTTTGCCTAATATATAGAAGCAGCAATTGAGAAAGAGCCTAGAATGACTTAGATCACTCCTTATATTGTTAACATTGTATTCATAAGTTTAATTGTCTAATGTTATACTGTACTAAAATTTATAATTTTAACATTTCATAATTGTATGTTATTGGCGTGGTTTTCCAGCCTTGGTTTTTACGTGCTTGCACTTTTTATTTCACAAAGATTGCACATGTAAATAAAAGAGAATTACATAAAGTAAACTATCATTTGAAAAGAAAAATAAGGTATAATTTTACATTAGCACCATATGAATGAAAATAGTATCAGCAGAAAGACAAGGATGAATAGAAAAAACTTTCCAAAAGTATTGCACTTCTCCTTGGTGCAGGCTTTGAGAAAACGAATGGTGAAATGATAATATTTCTCCACATACAGTATCTAAACTGGTATGTGCCACCTTTTTGAAAACTTGTTTTGAAATCTGATATAAAGATTATTTCAAAACCTACTATAACAGAATGGAATTGCTGATTTATGTTTTAATCATCAGATTGTGGGAGGCTTATCTTTAATTCTTTAATGTATGATTTTTTCCAAAACGTGAAATTAATGCATTGATAAAAGTTCAATCGTTTAAAAAACACTAATAGCAGTCAAACACAAATAATTTATAGTTTAATAAAAGCAATTTTGCTTTTATTAATCTATGAATTATTTAATAAAAGCAAACAATAAGCCAAAAAAGTAAGATAAAATGATTTATCTTACTTTTTTGGCTTATTGTTTGCTTTTATTTAATATCTAAAGTAAGAAGTTTTCCTTATTGATTATGAATTATTTGTGTTTGACTGCTATTAGTGCTTTTTTAAATGTTTGAACTTTTAACTGATTGAAAAATAAGTAGTTCCTTGGAGTATTTAACCTTTTGCGCTCCAACTCCTAGCTATGCTAGACACGCCTTGCTCCGTCTTGTGCTCCAACTCCTAGCTATGCTAGACAAAGATTAAGACCCAAAAACTTCGTAATTTTTACGTAAATTGAAAAAAA